>CAUYRH010083070.1:0-28389 GCA_963574655.1 Perodicticus potto | reverse complement strand
GGGTTCGAATCCAGCCCGGGCCTGCCAAACAACAATGATGGCTGCAACCAAAAAATGGCCGGGCATTGTGGCGGGCACCTGTAGTCCCAGCTACTTGGGAGGTGGAGGCAAGACACTCGTTTGAGCCCAGGAATTGGAGGTTGCTATGAGCCTTGATGCCACGGCACTCTATCCAGAGTGACAGCTTGAGGGTCTGTCTGTCTCAAAAAAAAAAAAAAAAAAACCAGAAAAAACTAGCTAGGCATTTTGGCAGGCACCTGTAGTCCCAGCTACTGGGGAGGCATGAGGCTGTAGGATATCTTCAGCCCAAGAGTTTGAGGTTGCTATGAGCTATTGATGCCACAGCACTTTGCCAAGAGCGACAAAGTGAGACTCTGTCTAAAAAAAGAAAGATTGAGGTAGAATCCTGTGGGATTTCACAGGGAGGAGAGTGGGCATGCACTTGGTGAGAATCTGGAAAGGTTCTGGGAGGCTCTAGCATGTGAATGGCCTTGAAAAAGGAAGTAATGTTTTGACTGAGATGGCCAAAAAGGTGTTCCCCATGCAGGAAACAGAATGAAGGAGCCCCAGAGGTGGAGAAGCAGGTGGTGGGAATAGAATTACAGAGGAGGGTGGTGCCTGTGGCTCAGTGGGTAGGGTGCCGGTCCCAAATACCAAGGGTGGCGGTTCAGAGCTGGCCCCGGCCAAACTGCAACAAAAAAATAGCCAGGCGTTGTGATGGGTGCCTATAGTCCCAGCTACTAGGGAGGCTGAGGCAGGAGAATTGCCTGGGCCCAGGAGGTTGGATGTTGTTGTGAGTTGTGTGACGCCATGGTACTCTATGAGGGTGATAAAGTGAGACTCTGTCTCTACAAAAAAAAAAAAGAAAGAAAGAAAGAAAGAAAGAAAAAGAATTACAGAGGAAAAGCCTAAATATACCTAGGAGAAGGCGTAGCTGTGACCTGCACAAATTGGGTCCGATCTTGAGGGCTGAGGAGGAACTCCAGGAGATCAGGGTCAGCAAGGAGCAGGCCAGGTACAAGGATCCCGTGCAGAGAGAGGCTGAGGGGTGTGGACTCTGCATTGCAGGCCATGAGGGACTGTGATGTTTTTGTTGGGCCCCATACCCAGCGAGTGACAGACTTGGGTCGTGAGGACAGTGGAATGGTATATCTGCTAGCATTGGTAACAGGAGAGTGATGGAGAAAGCAGCTGACTCTCTGCTTTCTCCTTGGGCACCTGGATGGATGGTGGTGTTATTCCTCGAGGTAGGAACCACAGGATGAGGAGAAGACAGCTGAGGGCACTGGCTTATGGGTGAGGCCAGTAGTGGTCCCTAGTGATGTTCTGGTAGTTGTGATGTTGGGGACCTGTTGGACCTGTGTCTCCCAGGCAGCCTGCTCTTCCCGTTTCCCTTCCCTCTAGGCATCTCTGTAGCTGCCACCTTGCAGTCCTTACGTCTCTAGGGGCACTGGTTCAGCGCAGCTAGGAAGTGGTGATAGGCCTAGGGGCCAAGGCCATTGCTGCAGCTCAGTGGTTTCTAATCTGGGGATGAAGGGTAAGGATGGAGTAGGGGATGGGGAAGAGGAGAGTTTCTCAGGTGGGGAAGAATTCATCAGGGCCCATTGGCTGAGAATTCCTGTTAAAGTTACCCAGTGTTGTAACTGGGAGTGTGTCATCTGTCAGGCATGTTGGGGGATTCCTTTTACTGTCCACTCCAGAGTGTTCAGGTTCAAGACCTCATACCTTGGAGTTCAGTTTCAATAGCTCTCACGGTGTGTCCTGGCTACGCTGGTGAGAGCAACTCTTTCTACTCCCACTCCCAGCCTAAGTTGGGGAAAGCCTTTGCCTTTACCAAGGGGTAAGGCATTGAGCAGTCCAGGGCCTGTCCTAGGGCCTCTTCCAGGAGAGAGCAACAGGCTTAGCTTAGTAGGCCCAACCCTCCTCACCCTGCTGGGCTATGGTTTCCAGGAATATGTTTAGTGACTCTGGGTTGGCACCTCTGGGTAGGCTCCTCACCCCCAAGGGTGTCTGGCTGAGGCGAGGCTTGGGTAAAGCTGGTGGGAGGAGCTTAGGAGGGGGCATCAGAGGCTGCTGTGATTGGTGTTGACTCTGGCTTGTTTAGTTCTGCCCTCACTTAACCTCCAGGAGCTAGGAAGAAATAGCATGAATGGGATGCTGGGATGCGTACATAACTTACTGGAGCTGGCACAGGGGAGGGCCCTGCTCCCACCTCCCCTTGGCAAGTGGTTGGCCAATGACTTGAGTTGAAGGTCTCTCTGATTAGGGATTTGTGACCAAGGCCCTTTGATGGAGTAGTTTCCACTAGCACGGCATAATTGTCTCATGACTTTATTGTTTTTATTGGCATTAGAATTGCCTTCAGGTGGCTCATTTCTCTCCCCACCACCTCTTCCCCCAATTTGTTCGCTCATGTGGCCCAGGAAGTACTTTTGGTGCCCTTTAACCTTGCAGAGTAGCATGGGGCTGGGAGATTGGGAGTAGTGAGAGGACTTGGCAGGACCCTAGGTCTGGGAGCCCATGGGTGACTTCTGTGACCCTGAGCCCTTGCAGACTCTTCCCTCTAGCTCTGGCTTAGAGATTGCTGAAAGGTGGCTTATTGGCTGCAAGTCACATGCAAGTGCCCTGTGTGGCCTCCGGGGGCACATGCACGTGTGTGCCTGATGCACACTGTGGGGTTGGCATGGAGTTGAGTTTCCTGAGGGTATGTTCCTGGACCTGCCAAAGTGCCAGAGATGAAACTCGACATTGGTCCTGTAAGATGAGTAGGAGCCAGGTGACCTGGGAGTGGATGAACCCTATATGGCAAGGCTGCTTTTAGAATAAAATAGAAGCATAGAGAGATGACTTCAGGGTCACACAGGTGGATGGTGTAGGCCAGAAGCTTAAAGCTAGGTATGACTGTCAGGTGTGCATTGTCAAGAATTGACCAGGAAGGCTTTTTAGAAATACAAATTGGCTGGCCACACCCCAGGATTTCCAATTTGCAGATCTGGAGTAGGGGTTAAGTAAGGTTTAGCATTTCTAACAGGTTCCAGGTGATGCTGGTACTGTCAAGTCACAGGAACCACGCTCGGGGAGCTACTGGTATAACCTCTGGGGCAGCATCATCCCTCTCCCTCTATTTTCACAATGGGGAAGGTGCTTCTCCCTACCCTGAGCAGCTATGCACAGCTCCAGCCAGTGAAGGGTGTTGGGAAGCCAACCCTTTATATGTGGCAATGATGTAGCAAGAACCATACCAGGCCTTTTTTTTTATTTTGAGACACAGTCTCACTTTGTTGCCCTCGATAGAGTGCAATGGCATCATAGCTCACAGCAACCTCAAACTCTTGGGCTCAATCGATTCTCTCGCTTCAGCCTCCTGAGTAGCTGGTACTAAAGGCGCCTATCACAGTGCCCAGCTATTTTTAGAGATGAGGTCTCTGTCTGGCTCAGACTGGTCTCGAACCTGTGAGCTCAGGCAGTTCACCTGCCTTGGCCTCCCAGAGTGCTAGGATTACAGGCGCGAGCCACTTTGTTCAGCCCTAATACCAGGCTCTTGATGGTGCTGCCATATTCAATTCTCATGACAGATAAGAAAACTGAGGCTTAGAAAAAGTCAGAGTTGTTCACTTGCCTAAGTGCACAGAGCCAAACAGCGCAGAGGGCAGTAGTATTGGGATAGCCCTTGGGTGGCAGGGAGGCCAACTAGTGGGTCATAGGATGGAAATATCCTGAGAAGGTGTGGTGGGAGAGAAAAGATTTGAAATTGACAGCTTACTGGCTGGAGAGAGAGATCAGCCTCTTCCCTCAAGAAAGCTGTCTTGCTTCTTGCCAACGCGGCCTTTCTGGGTGTGGTGTTGAGTGCTGTACTGCTGGGCCTGTGGTCCTGGAGACAGGATGTAGTTGGTAAGAGAGATTAGTCAGAGGAGCAGGTCATTATGGGCCTGAGAACTCAGGAGGGGCTTCTGAGAGGACCTGAGGCTCAAGTTCTGCTTATGATAGTTTTACTTTTTATTTATTTTATTTATTTATTTTGGGACAGTCTCACTATGTCGCCCTGGGTAGAGTTCGATGGCGTCATAGCTCACAGCAACCTCAAAAATCTTGGGCTTAAGCGATTCTCTTGCCTCAGCCTTCCAAGTAGCTGGGACTACAGGTGCCTGCCACACAACGCCCAGCTATTTTTTGGTTGTAGTTGTTGTTGTTTGGTTGGGCTGGGCTGGGCTGGGCTGGGTTCAAACCTGTCAGCCCTGGTGTATGTGGCTGGTGCCCAAGCCGCTGAGCTATAGGCGCTGAGCCAGCTTTGCTTTTTAAAATAGCCAGTTTATTGGCTGGGTACGGTGGCTCACACCTGTAATCCTCACACATGGGGAGGCTGTGGTGGGAGGATTGTTTGAGGCCAGGAGTTGGAGACCCACCTGCTGAGCAGGTTAACGAGATCCCATCTGTAAAGTAGCCAGTTTGTTGAGCCAGGTAGTTTGCAGGTATTCTTACTACAACTTTGTGAGACAAGTGTATTATCCCCATTTTGCAGATGCGGAGACTGAGGTTTTTAGTGCAGTACTTTGCCCAGGTACCCAGCAGGTAGAGGTGAGGCTGGACTCCCGATCTGAAACACTGTCCCCTGCTCTGATGCCTCATTCCCTTCTTTTCCTAATCTAGCTTATCACACAGACCTTCAGCCACCATAATCAGCTGGCACAGAAGGCTCGGCGGGAGAAGAGAGCTCGGCAGGAGGCTGAGCGGCGGGAGAAGGCAGAGCGGGCAGCCAGACTAGCCAAGGAAGCCAAGTCAGAGCCACCTGGGCCCCAGATCAAGGAGCTGACTGATGAGGAGGCAGAGAGGCTGCAGCTGGAGATTGACAAGGTGAGGGTGGGCTTCTCTCCTGCAACTATAAGGTCCTTATTGGCACTTGGCAGTGCCCATGGAGGGCCTATTGCCAACTGCTGTGCTGTGCCCTTTGCTACAGAAAAAGGATGCAGAGGCCCATGAAACCCAGCTGAAGAATGGCAGCCTGAACTCACCAGGGAAGCAGGTAAGATGGACTGGAGACACTCAGGACTAGCCAGGGGCTTGGGAATTTTCAGAGTCCAGGCTTCCCCTTTCTCTGGGATACCCTCCCCTCCCCTTTTTTCCACCTCCCCCAATCCAGCTTAGGGGATCTTCCCTGTACTTCAAGGTCCTACTCAAAAGACATTGGACCAAAGGATCCAGGCTAAAAATAGAAAAACCCTCTGGCCTTAAGCCTTGGGTAGAAAAGCCTAAGAGTCAGAGGGACAGTACCTGTTATAGGTCCCATTTGAAGTTGGCTGGGGTCTGTAGGCCCCACCCTGTCCTTTGTCACATGGTGTCATAGTCTGAGTTCCTCTCAGGTAGAGATCAGAACCAGGTTTACCTCTGATTCCCAGGAGTTTAAGGCTTGGGAGGTATGCATGATGGAGTGGGCAGGGACCAGGTCTGTTTTGTTTGTGGCTGTATCTCCTGGGCCTGTCCCCATGAAGCTTCAGTGTGTGTCTGTCACTTAAGTAGCTGAACACCCCTGACCTTGAACAGGAGGCTGAGGAGGATGAGGAGGAAGAAGATGAGAAGGACAAAGGAAAACTGAAGCCCAACCTGGGCAACGGGGCAGACCTGCCCAATTACCGCTGGACCCAGACCCTGTCGGAGCTGGATGTGAGTGACAGGGGCCAGGGGTGAAGGTTAGGGAACCAGCCCAGGGTCCTGGCAGCCCCACAGCTCCCCCTGACTGCCTTTCCCCATGTAGCTGGCAGTGCCCTTCCGTGTGAACTTCCGGCTGAAGGGGAAGGATGTGGTGGTGGATATCCAGCGGCGGCATCTCCGTTTGGGGCTCAAGGGACAGCCAGCAATCATTGACGGGGAGCTCTACAATGAAGTGAAGGTAGAAGAGAGCTCGTGGCTCATTGAGGACGGCAAGGTGGTGACTGTGCATCTGGAGAAGGTGTGTCAGGCCTGGCCAAGTAGCCTGGGTATTGAAGGAGGAAGAGGAGAGGGTGTGTGCTTATTTGCTTAGGGGCCATGCGGGGCACCTTGTGGAATTGTCTTCAGGGTATGTCTGTTCCCATTTTAGAGTCAGGAAAAGAGCTCAGTGATTGCCCAAGCTTCTACCTCTAGGACAGGGTGGAGTCAGGATTGAGACACAGTCTTTGGTATCAAAGCCTTTTCCTTTGCATTAGTTTTGTACATGAATTCAGTTCATCAAGTATTTCAACGCCTCTGAGCCAGGTACTGTTCCAAGTGCTGGAGAGAGAGCAGTGAACAAAATGTAGAAAAATATGTACCCTCAGGAAGCATATGTTCTCTACCTCACTGCTTTCACAGAGCTATAGGACACAGACAGCCATAAATAAAAAGTGGTCTCTCTAAAGGACCAAGGATCCAAGAAGAACTTCCCGTGGTCCTGGCACTGGCTGCCTCTCTCTCACCCCTCCATGTCTTTGCACTTGCTTTTCCTCTTGACTGAAACATGAAATGTCCTTCCCTGCTTTTTTTTTCCTTTCCCAATTTTAATCTGATACACTGCTTATGTCTTAAGCCTACGCCCATGTGTCACGTTTTATTTGGGGAGGGGGGTCACAGTGACTCACCATGTCATCACGGGTAGAGTGCTGTGGTGTCAGAGCTCATAGCGACCTCATATCTTGGGCTTAAGAGATCCTCTTGCCTTAGCCTCCTGAATGCTGGGACTATAGGCATGCAGCACAGTGCCCAGCTAGTTTTCTTCCTTTTTTATTTATTTATTTATTTTTCACTGTTGGGGATTCATTGGGGGTAACCTTTTTTATTTTTTATTTTTTTAGAGACAGAGTCTCACTTTGTCGCCCTCGGTAGAGAGCCATGGCGTCACAGCTCACAGTAACCTCTAACTCTTGGGCTTAGGCGATTCTCTTGCCTCAGCCTCCCAAGTAGCTGGGACTACAGGCGCCCGCCACAATGCCCGGCTATGTTTTGTTGCAGTTTGGCCGGGGCTGGGTTTGAACCCGTCACCCTTGGTATGTGGGTCCGGTGCCCTACTCACTAAGCCACAGGCGCCACCCCCCAGCTAGTTTTCTATTTTTGGTTTTTGGGGGTTTTTTTTGCAGTTTTTGGCTGGGGCTGGGTTTGAACCCGCCACCTCCGGCATATGGGGCCAGCGACCTACTCCTTTGAGCCACAGGTGCCACCCTAGTTTTCTATTTTTAGTAGAGACATGGGTTTCGCTGTTGTTCAGGCTGGTCTCGGACTCTTGAGCTCCTGAGCTCAAGCAATCTAGATTACAGGGGTGAGCCACTGCACCCAACCCAAGTCACTTTCTGACTTCTCTCCCTCCCTTCTGAATTTCTCTCGTTATGCTTTTTTCTTTCCCTTATCACACTTATTTATTAACTGCATCTGCATCTCTCTCCCCCAGCTTCTGGGAGGGCAGAGTCTAACATAGGCCTGTGTGGGTCTCAGGTGCACGATGTTGATGGATGGGAGAGAGTTTAGTTATGGAAAGTTTGAGGAGTGATTTCCTGGGGCACAGAGGGCACCACCTCCCATCCCCTGGTTGTCCTTGTCTTTTCAGATCAATAAGATGGAGTGGTGGAGCCGCTTGGTGGCCAGTGACCCTGAGATCAATACCAAGAAGATTAACCCTGAAAACTCCAAAGTGAGCCCTGGCTAGTTGGAAGAGCTTTTTTGGGAAGGTGAGGGGCCCAGCTGGTCCCAGAGCTTCACCTATGCCTGTTACTTCCTTCCCCCAGCTGTCAGATCTGGATGGTGAGACCCGCAGCATGGTGGAAAAGATGATGTATGACCAGAGACAGAAGTCCATGGGGCTGCCTACCTCGGATGAACAGAAGAAACAGGAAATTTTGAAAAAGTGAGCAATGCAGAGATGGGGGTAAAGGGAGAGTGTGGGCCGGGGGGCCTAAGTGACGGCAGCAAGTGAATCACTGGGCAGGATTCAGATTCTGCCCTGCCCCTTTCCAAGATGAGCCAGCAGAGTTTATGGCTCTATGCCTTTGGCCTATCCTTATCACTAGCACAGGTCATCTTAAGGGCAAGGCCAGCAAGGTAGGCGGGAAAGGGTAACGGGTGGTCATTGCTACCTATAGGAAAACAGTGCCAGTGTTGGCACTTCAGCTTCCAGTTGCAGGATTTGAATGAGATTCAGATACCCTGAGCCTGGCTTTAGGCTGTATAAAGTTGGGGGGGCTGAACAGACCAGCTTTTGGGGAAAGGAACAACCTTGTTTCACCTTTTCTCTTCCCCTTCCCCAGGTTCATGGATCAGCATCCAGAGATGGATTTTTCCAAGGCCAAATTCAACTAGCCTGTGTTCACCTCTCTGAACTATTGGGGCTGAGCTCCCAGACATCTTTCTTTCCCACCCTTCCCTGGGACTTGAGAGCCTCAGGGCTGGGGCAGACATGGGACTGGCTCAGACACACAGGTGCCAGGGCATCAGGAGAAGGGCTGAGGCCTTGGAGTTCTTAGCCTTCCTAGTTGGCCTACTGTTACACATTAAAGCTCTTTACCCAACTCCATTATGTGTCTTCTTCTCCCTCTGGCCTCAGGGAATGGCCTCTTGTGGCTGCTGTGGGGGAACTGGGAGTTTGGTTTGTAGCCCAAATAATGCCATGTGACCTAGGGCAAATTTTTGCCCCTCTTTGGGCTTCAGTTTCTCTTCACTATTTAAAGGGAGAATTGAAACAAAGCTTCTAGTCTGTGTATGATTCTGAGTAAAGGTGAGTTTTTCTGCTGCAGAAATCAACATGTCAGATTCTCAAAAGAGGTCATGACTCAGCAAAATTTAAGACCAGCTGGACTTGATTTAATTTCTAAGACAACTTCCCATTGCAGGGGTCTGCCCTCCAACCCTGAATCAAGTGTGTTTTATTTTTTATTTTTTGATAAGAGTCTCACTTTATCACCCTCAGTAGAGTACTCACAGCTTACAGTAACCTCAAACTCTTGGGCTCAAGTTAACTCTCTTGGCTCAGCCTCCCAAGTACCCAGGACTATAGGCCTCCACCACACCTGGCTATTTTTAGAGACAAGGTCTCACTCTGGCTCAGACTGGTCTCAAACCCATGAGCTTAGGCAATCCAGCCGCTTTGGCCTCCCAGAGTGCTAGGATTATAGGCCTGAGCCACTGTGTCCTGCTCAGGTGTTTTTTAAACTGAACCATTTTATTTCCTGGAGCAGCAGCAAAGGCTGGGTTGACACTACTTAGCTTAGGTTGGGGAGGCTGGGGGACCAGTCCAGGTCTCAGGTCTACTTTGAGTGGTCCAGAGACCTGGCCAGGAGGGCCAGGTACAGGAAAATGGGTCCCCATGTTTTGTGTGTCTAAGTCAGCCCCTAGGGTAGTACAAAGGGTGAACATTGAGTGCAGAGGTTGCGAAAGACTATCTAGGTTGATTTGCCCTGAGTGCTTCATTCTGTGGCCCATAGGACCCCTGAATTTCCTGAACAGTGTGTCCTTTTTTGAATTTAAGAATAGCTTAAGGATTTCAGAGTCCGTGCAATACCTAGCTTTGTCTGTTTCCCAGACTTGATAAACCCTTTTTGCTGGAAATTCAAGTAGTGGTTTGAAAGGGTGAGTTTAGAAAATGATTTAGGCCAAGGCCAGAGCGCAAGGACTGTGGCTCTCCTACTCTGTCCTGTGGGTCTTTTCATTTTTTTTTTTTTTTTTAGAGACAGAGTCTCTATCGCTCTCAGTAGAGTGCTGTGGTGTCACAGCTCACAGCAACCTCCAACTCCTGAGCTTAGGTGATTCTCTTGCCTCAGCCTCCCGAGTAGCTGGGGGTCTTTTCATTCTTATAGAGGCCTTGACCTGGATGAGACAGCAGAGCCTAAGGAAAGGGGCCAGTTTTATTGCTAGAGCAGTTATGACTAGGCCTGTGGTCATATCCCCAAGGGACTATCTTGTGCATCTGATAAAAAACTGGACAAACAAGTTGTCACTTACCAACGGGTGCCTGTGGGAACAAGAAAATGGGCTGTGGAGGCAGTGGGGGGATCATTAATATGTTTCAGATTGTTCGTCAGGAATGGACTGGTAGGCCTGCCTTAGCAAAGCCTTTGCCCAAAGGATCCCTCTCAACCTGGCTGGGCTCTGGTGTTCAAACAAGGGAACTTGCTTGTCTCGCTAAGTTCCCTGACCTCTAAGCTCCAAGTTCTCCTTCTGAAAGAATGACCCCACTCCAAGGTTGTAAGGGCCAAGAATATAGCAATAGAAACTACAGTGCTCTGTTAGCACCATGGAGAGGAAGAGAGGAGCAGTAGGCCAGAGGTTGGGTATAGGCTGAAAAATGACCAGAGATCTGAGGAAACGGGTGGACATAACCACTGATCAAACCTTTCTCAGGTATAGACACCATTTGGCTCTTCCATCTTCTGAAACTCAGTGAACCCGAGACAATAGGCACCATTGCTTCCATTTTATCCTGACATCAACCCCCACAGCACTAAGCTAGGCTGGATGCCAGATCCTGCCTCCTGTGAGCAGAAGTTAGAAACAAATGAGAAAGAACAGTATCACAGCTAAGATGACCAGGCGGATGTCTATTTTGTGCTTACAAACTGGTCATGTTAACATGTAGAACATCAGCCAAGAATAAGAACAAACTGCTTAACAGAACAGAGTAGGCACTGTTCACTCCCCAATGCAATCATTTAAGACAAGCTTCTTTTAACTGTTGGGTACCCTAAGGAAGTTGGAGTCTGCATGATTGGTGGGTGTCATGGGGATGGAGTCAGGATTCAGTCCCAAGAGGTAATTCCATGTGCTTTCCATGATCAGACCACCTGAAGACCATGGGCAGGAAGGAACAGCCCCAGGCAGGGGTCAGGCCAGCCGGGGATGTGGGCATTAAGGCTAGTGAAATGCACGTGGTCCAGGAGCCAGGCAGCCAAAGCAGGAGGATCCAGAGTGGGCAGTGCTTCTGGACTCAGGGCTCAGCCTCCCCCAAAGGAGCTCCTGGTCCCCCTCTTCATTCTGCAGGCTGTGCTTCTCCTAGAAGGGGTTGTGGCTGCTGGGCCCAGTGGGGGTTAGCAGTACACCTGGAGCAGGGGTGCCCCCGATGAGTCTGTGTCGGTGCCCTGGAAGGATGACTCGTGGCTGGCTGGGTACCCTGAGGGGGAAGGGAGAGGAGGAAACAGGCTCAGGGAATAGAGCTCATCCAGATTCCACAGCCAAGGAGAAGCCTGCTGAGAAGGAGCAGAGTGGGACTTGAGCCTGGGTCATTCTGATCTTGGCTAGGTGACTCTCAGTTGCTGGACCTCTCTGAGCCCCAGCCTCCCTTTTTGTAAAAGGATAATGACCTTGCTCTCAGTGGGTTGTTCTGAAGGGCAAGAAGACAGCAGCAGAAACCATACAGGGTGCCTTTCCAATACCAGGCTAGATGGCCTCCTGCCTGCCACTTTTCTCTCTGGGCTTAAAAGTTGGGATCTGATTGCTTCCATCTTGCCTGTTCTAGGCACCTGTCCTCCACTTTAGGCCAGTCTGCAGGATTGGGATGGGTCTGTGGCTGCTCAGGTACCTTGTCCCTATTTGATGCCACCTCATGAAGAAGCTGGGAGAGGCATGTGGCATGTGAGGGTCCCCCGGGGTAGTCCCCCCCTCTGTATTCCTCATCAGGTCAGGACCACACCTGGAGCTCCATAAGGCCTCAGCTTCCGGGCGATGGCATCTGCTGTCGTCTCCTGGGAGATCTGCACTGTCAGTTCTAGGGAAGGAACATAGTGGGGGCAGTGGTCATTATCATATCCTTTCAAGCCCATTCCCCATTTCTGCTCCCAGCCCAATGAAGGAGGGGTCACTGGACAGGGCTAGAAAAATGCTTAAGACAAAGACAGAATACAGGTGTAGCGGCTCATACCTGAGGAGGCTGAGGCTGGTGGATTGCTTGAACTCAAGAGTCTGAGACTAGCTTGAGCAAGAGTAAGATCCCCTCTGTACTAAAATATAGAAAAAAATTAGCCAAGCTTTGTGGTGGCTGCCTGTAGTCCTGGGTATTTGAGAGGCTGAGGCAAGAGAATCGCTTAAGCCTAAGAGTTTGAGGTTGCTGTGAGCTACGATGCCACAGTACTCTACCCAGGGTGACTGAGATTCTGTCTCAAGAAAACAAAACAAAGACACAGACAATGTGCGTGTGCACATGCTGTGATAGGTAGGTGTTTTGGTTAGGCCAGATCTTGTCAAGTGGTCCAAATGTATATGGGTTTTCTGGTCCTGTTAACTGGGCCAGGCTTAGAAGCTAGCTTTTCTAAAAGCAGAGCTTTTCTGAGTAGAGAGAGAACCTTGTCTTTTCTGCGAACAGTAGCAATGGCCAGAGCTCCCAGGGTCTGCATGCCTCTCATACTTGCTTAGACTTCACTGGGAAGGGCTAGGGAGGGAGCTGGAGAGGAAGATTTAAAAGAATTGTGGGAAAGAAGGAAGAGTAAGCACCAGCTTTGGGGTGGCCCACAGTGGTCCTAGATGCCAGTCTAACCCTCCCTTGGCTAGAACCTCTCCTACTCTGCCCATCTGCCCGATAGGGCGCCACCTACCATCTTGGCTGAGACCTGAGCCCACCATGGTCTCATGGCCACTGTCAGGGGCAGCAGCAGCCCTAGTCGAACGTCCCTCTGAGGTCTGTGGGCGGGCACGGCTCTTTCGAGTACTGATGCGAATGATGCCACGTACCAGGCGGCCCTCAGCATCCTGCTCATCCAGGTGGTAGTCCTGTGTGATACTGCTGATAAGGTCCGAGATCTTACTGGTCTTCTCCAGGAACACAGTGTCTGATGTGCACTTGGCCAGCTCATCAATCTGGTGTACGCTGAACAGCTCTGTCAGCTTCTTGAAGATGAGCACATCGATCTCTCTGCTCGACATGGAGCCACTGCCCATCTCAGGCAGGTCCAAGTCTGACTCATGGAAGGAGTAGTACTCCTCAGAGCCACGGGGGCTGCTGACAAGGGTGCTCGGCAGGCTGTGCCGTGTGGGTGGGGGCTCGGCCAGTGGCTCCTTGCAGCAGGAGTCTGTGTCCGGGACTGGGGAGGTGGCATGGCGGTAGGGATATACGGGGATGCCTTTGAGCTTGACATCAGGGTAGCTAAAGCTGCTGCCCATGGTTGACTTGAACCTCTGGCCATCCCGCCGGCTGGGGGGTGCACGGTCAGGACTTGGGGGAACTCCATTGTGCTCCTTGGCCCAGTTGGCTTCAGCAGCCCCTTCAGTGGAGTCCCCAGCAGACAAGCAGGGGCTGCAGCCCCGCACACAGACTCCACAGCGCTGGAGACAATCCCAGCAGCGGCGGAAGCAGAAGGCAGCTCGGCACCAGTCCCACACCCAGGGTCGCCAGAGCAGGCAGCAGGTAGGGGGCTCAGCTGCTGGCTCAGCAGAGCCAGAGATGAAGGTAATGCTTTCTGGCCCATGGTGACCAGGGTCCTTGGGGTCTGCCCTACGAGTGCGACGGCTTGGTGGCGGTTGGGGTGGCTCATCATATGTTTCCAGACATAGCTCTGTTGGCCGCTCCCAGGGTCCCAAGCGTGGAGGCCCAGATGATGGGCGGGGCTGTCCAGGGCGGGGCATGGTTCACTGCATGGTCTGCTGCAGCCAGGCACCTGCAGGAAGGCCAGGAAGGAGTCAGGATCAGAGGGACAAGTTCCTGGGCTGACCTGAAGAGCTTTGCTATTTTGGTTTCTGAGAGGCTTGTGATGTGGACAGGCCCAAATATGCGCATAATACCACATCAATTGTGCCCCTCCCTCGCCAAAGAGGAAGTTCTGTCTGTGGTCTAATCCAGATTTCAAAATCTCCTGGGACTTCACACCCATTGGGAATGTAACAGTTACCCTGTTAATATTTCATCTGACTCAGATTTTCCCTATGAGCAACATTTAACACCAGGTATAACAGACCAAACAGCCCTTATCTGCAATGTTTGGGCCCAGAAATGATTTGGGTTTGGAATTTTTTTGGATTCTGCACATTGTACTTACTAGTTGAACATTCTAATCTAATAATCTGAAATTTGAAATGCTCCAATGAGCATTTTATTTGTGTCATATCAGTGCTCAAAAAGTTTCAAATTTTGGGCGCCGCCTGTGGCTCAAGTAGAGCGCCGGCCCCATATACCCAAGGTGGCAGATTCAAACCCGGCCTCGGCTGAACTTCAAAACAGAAGAATAGCCGGGCGTTGTGGCAGGTGCCTGTAGTCCCAGCTACTTGGGAAGCTGAGGCAAGAGAATTGCCTAAGCCCAGGAGTTGGAGGTCTCTGTGAGCTGTGTGATGCCACGGCATTCCACCGAGGGCAATAAAATAGAAACTCTGTCTCTACAAAAAAAAAAGTTTCAAATTTTGGCTGGGCACAGTGGCACATGCCTGTAATCCCAGCACTTGTGGGAGGCTGAGGTGGGTAGACTGCCTGAGCTCAGGAGTTCACAACCAACCTGAGCAAGAGTGAGACTCAGTCTCTAAAAAAAAAACAACAGCGGGGTGTTGTGGCAGGTGCCTGTAGTCCCAGCTACACTAGAGGCTGAGGCAAGAGAATCACTTGAGCCCAAGAGTTTGAGGTTGCTGTGAGCTGTGATGCCAGGGCACTCTACCAAGGACAACAAAGTGAGATTCTGTGTCAAAAAAAAAAAAGTTTCAAATTTTGAAGCATTTTGGATTTGAGATTTTCAGATTAGAGATACTCAACCGGTACCAAAAAAACCAAACAGAAAATAATAAGTGTTGTCAAGAATATGGAGAAACTGGAACACTTGCACTGCTGGCAGGAATGTAAAATGGTTAGTTGCTGTGGAAAACAGTATGGCAATTCCTCAAAGCATTAAATATAAAATTACCACTGGAATTGCTGGGTCGTGTGGTAATTCTATGTTTGGGTATATCCCCAAAAGAAATGAAAGCAGGGATTCAAACCAATGTTTTTACACCAATGTTCACAGTAGCATTATTCATAAAAGGTGGAGACAACCCAAATGTCCATCAATGGATGAATGACTATACAAAGTGTGGTATATACATACAATAAAATATTATTCAGCCTTGAAAAGGAATGAAATTCTGATACATGCTATAACATGAGTGAACCATGAAGACCTTATGCTAAGTTAAATAAACCAGACACAAAAGAACAAATATTGTGTGGTCCTCTTACATGCAATTTCTAGAACAAATTCATAGAGACAAAGTAGAATGGTGGTTGCCAGCAGCTGGGGGCAGGCAGGGAATGGGGAGTGAGTGTTGAATGAATTGAGAGTTTCAGCTGGGGAAGATGAAAAAGTTCTGCAAATCAATGATGGTTATAGTTGTACAACAATGTGAATGTATTTAACGCCACAGAAATGTTTGCTTAAATATGGTTTAAAAGGTTAAAATATACATTTTATGTATATTTATACATGTTTATGTATATTTTACCACAAAATGCCATCCCCCAGTTTCTTCCTGCTGTTGGTAAGCTCTTGTGAAAAACGCATTTCCACAAGACTTGCTATGGAAGCTGATCATTACCATTTCCTTTTCCTTCTCCTGTCCTTCAAATCAGACAGGAGAATGTAACAGGTACCCTGTAAGTATTTCAGTCTAACTCAGATTTTTCCTATGAGCAATATTTAAAACCAAGCATTAACCTGAGCCACAAAACAAAACACATCTTCTTTCCCCTTCTGACTTGGTTGGTAGGAAACTCACAGCTAAGACTTCATTCACTACATAAACACTGAGCCTAGCCCTGTGTTGGGTTCTGTGGAATCAAAGATGAATGAAATACAGACCCTGTTCTTGATGTTTCACACATAGTTTAACAGGGAAAACAGGTGCATTGTGGGAGTAAATAACCCTACCTGCAGGAGTCAACATTATGCAGGATATATTTGGAAGAGTCTTTGATTACATGTAGGGGTTTGCTGGGCAGTAACTTAGCCTGGATTTCCTTTTTTTTTTTGCAGTTTTTGGCTTGGGCTGGGTTTGAACCCACCACCTCTGGCATATGGGGCCGGCGCCATACTCCTTTGAGCCACAATTGCCGCCACTCCCCCTTTTTTTTGAGACAGAGTCTCACTTAGTCACCTTGGGGTTGAGTGCTATGGCATCGTAGCTCACAGCAACCTCAAACTCTTGGGCTCAAGTGATTCTCTTGCCTCAGCCTCCCAAGAAGCTGGGACTACAGGCATCCAACACAACGCACGTCTATTTTTAGAGACAGGGTCTTGCTCTTGCTCAGGCTGGTCTCAAACCTGTGAGTTCAGGGCAATCCACCCACCTTGGCCTCCCAGAGTGCTAGGATTACAGATGTGAGCCACCACATCCAGCCCTTAGTCTGGATTTCCTAAGACACCGGTCCTTTATCTTTTTATCCCTGATTTAGGCACTAGAGTCTTAAACTGGAGGTATGTGAGGAACATGGGACAAGGCATCAGGATATCTAGGTTCTAGTAACAATTCTGGTCCTAAAAGGCTATGTGCCTTTGGCAAATCAATGCCACCTCCCTAAACAGGGCCATCATCATCCAAATCCTGTTAAGGCCTCCATTCTGGCCTCCCTTCCTCCCTACTTGCTGCAGCTACTGAACACTTACAGATATCACTCTAATCAAATGATCAAAGCTAATATCACCAATAATGGGGTAAAATGATAATCATGTTACTCGTGATACTATGCGCTAAGAAGGATACATCATCACTTATGCCTGCCAAAAATGCATAACCTGAAAATAATGAGGAAATAAATATCGGACAAGCCCAAACTGAGGAAAATAACAACTAAATGCAATGTGATCCTAGAATGTTTCCTGGACTAGGAGGAAAAGTTAGAAATTGGATAAAGTGGACAATTTGTAAAATTTGAAAACAGACTATATATATTATTTAATAGTATTATGATCAATGTTAAATTTTTTAAATTTGACTACTAAGATTTCTTTTTTTTTCGAGACAGAGTCTCATTTTATTGCCCTCAGTAGAGTGCCCTTGTGTCACAGCTCACAGCAACCTCAAACTCCTGGGCTTGATGTCTGCAACCCAATATCAAATGCTTCAAACACACAAAAATCAGAATGAAGGTGTGTGTAGAGAAAGAAAGGGAGGGCCACTGGTGAATGGGGATGCGAATTTCTACAATTCTTCAACCCTACTCAGAACTCCTTCTCCAGGGACCTTCTGGAACTCCTAATCAGATGGGAGACTCTCTCCCCAAGACCTTTGCTGGGGTCTCTGTCAGCTGAGTTGGCTTTGCACTCATTGTAGGTAAGCCTGTGTCCCCAAGGACCATAGCACCGAGGGACTATGTTTGATTCCTTTCTGCCTCAGTGTCTGGAACAAGGCTTGGTACACTAGGTGCTTCAGGGGACTGACACATTTTATGTGACCTCAGGGTAGAACCAGGACCATTGGGTGGAAAGAAAAAGGACTTAGGTTCCAGGCTGACCACAGTGGGGACCAGTGGTCTTATAAGGGGTATCTGCAGAGGTATGCAAACTGAAATTATATTAAGTGACTTTAAGTTCCCTTCCAACTCAGAGGCAAGTGATTAAAAATCTGCCTGGGTTTGAGAAATGAGGGATTGGGTAGGCATTTATTCGTTCACTCAATTAATAAATATTTACTGCGTCAGACATTGTCCTAAATTTTGTGGATACAGTGGTAAAACACAAAATTTTATTGAAGGCTTACATTGTTCTAAATGCTTTAGATATAATAAACCGATGGCTTCTCACAACCTTTTTTCTAGTATTATTGCCTGTATTACTATACGGAAGCACAGACAGGTTAAATAGTTTACGTGAAATATTGCATGCAGAAGGCTTAGCATTGTGCCTGGCACCGGGAAGGGCTTTGGTCACTAGGAGCTCTAAGGTGCTGCTGCGATCTTCCCCGTCCTGGCCATCCTCCCCGGACTTCTCATGGATGCTCCCTTCTTCCCTAGTTCTCCAGAACACACAAACACACGGGGGTCTGTAGCTGTACGGTTCCCTCCTTCCAGAGTCCCCAGGACGGACAGGCCCCACCAGACTCTGTTCCAGCCCAGTGCCAAGTTTTGCACACCCGGCCGGGAGGAGCACTCCAGCCCTGCTCACGGAAGAGCCGTCGGTTTGGGCGCAGGGCAGCCGTGCACCCTCGGTCACCTGCCCCAGACGCGCAACCCGAGACTCCCCTATCAGCAGGCACCTAGTCCCGGAGGCGAAGGAGAACCAGACTCCGGGACTGTCCCCTGGGCTAACATAGCCCTTACACCGGCGCCACCGTCGGGGCGAGCACCACCCTCTCCAGCTGCAAGGGCCCTCCGCCCGCGGACGGACGCAGCCGGTCTCCCGCCCTGACACTGTTTCTCAGAGCTCGGCCTCTCTCCTAGGCCGACACTGTCCGCCGAGTGAGAGTGGCTCCCGCCCCGGCCAGTGCAGCCCTAAGCGCGAACGCGGCCCCCCTCGCCCCACTGTGCCCGCCCAGACCCAGAGCCCGCTCAGGCCGTTCCCCGGCCCGGCCCGCGTACCCCGGAAGTGGCGGGGTGGTCCCCGAGGAACCGGGCCCCAGACCCTCCCCCGTCCGGGCGCAGCCTCGGGGGACTCCCCACACGGGTGCTACCCAGATTTGCGCCCCCTCGGGCCCGCGCGGGCCTTACCTGTCCCGCCAGGTGAGCCGCCTCCGGCTCAGCCCCTCCCCCGCCCCCCTCGCCACTCACCTGGGGCGCAGGTAAGCGTCTCGCGGGAGCGCTGCACGGGCCGCCGCTGGGGACACACTTCCTGCCTCCGCGAAGCGCCGCGGCGGTGCACCTGGACTAAGGCCCCGCCCCTGAACTCCGGCGTGTCTGGGCCTAGTTCGGGTCCACGAGGCCTGGCGGGAGCCGCAGCGAGGCGCTGACGCCGGCTCCTCTTTTAAACGGGCTGGGGGTCCCAGTAGCCTCGAGGCGTCTAGGGAGCGCCTGCCAGACCTTAAAACTCTAGTTCAAAGGGAAGCTCTCCCTGCCCCCTACGCCTGACTGCTTTTCTGTGAATGGAACAATGCCCTGTACCTCTTTTATTCATTCATTTATTTTTTTAAAGACAGGTCTTGCTTTTGCCCAGGCAGGAGTGCAGTGGCTAATCACAGGCGCAATCATCGGGCACCACAGCCCGAACGCCCGGCCTCGAGCGATCCTGCTGAGTAGCTGGGACCACGGGTGCCTTCCGCGTGCCAGACGGCGCTTTTTTTCCTCCAATTCTTTTAGTCTTTTTTCCCCCCCGTTTTATAATAACCATTCAGTAGTAACATAACCTTTCAGTTAACCATTCAAAAGTAATCACTCATATTTCCCTTTTTACATAAATCACATCATTAATATGATTCCTAGACCTTTCAGTAACTTAAAATATTTGTGAATATTAAAAAATAGTTGTAGGGCGGCGCCTGTGGCTCATCGAATAGGGCGCCGGCCCCATATACCGAAGGTGGCGGGTTCAAACCCGGCCCTCGCCGAACTGCAAAACAGGAAACTAGCCGGGCGCGGTGGCGGGCGCCTGTAGTCCCAGCTACTAGGGAGGCTGAGGCAAGAGAGTGGCCTAAGCCCAGAAGTTGGAGGTTGCTGTGAGCTGTGTGACGCCACTGCACTCTACCGAGGGTGATAAAGTGAGACTCTGTCTACAAAAAAAAAAAATTACTTCAATTTTAGGCACTTAGAGCCAGGTGCAGTGGCATGGCACCTGTTGCCCCAGCTACACTGAAGGCTGAGATGGGAGATTCACTTGAACCCAAAAGTTTGAGTTCAGCTGAGCAGCAGAGCAAGATCTGGTTTCTTTTTCTTTTCTTTCTTTCCTTCCTTCCCTCCCTCTCCCCTTCCCCTCTCCCTTCCTCTCCTTCCTTCCTTCCCTCCTTTCCTTTCCTTCCTTCCTTTCTCTCTTTCTTTCTCTTTCTTTCTTTCTTTCCTTTCTTTCTCCTTCCTTCCCTCCTTCCCTCTCTTTCTCTCTTTCAACAGAGTTTCACAAAATCACCCTTGGTAGAGTGCCGTACCATCACAGCTCACAGCAACCTCAAACTCTTGGGCTTAAGCGATTCTCTTGCCTCAGCCTCCCGAGTAGCTGGGACTGCAGGCGCCTGCCACAAGCCTGGCTATTTTTTTGTTTAGCAGGCTCTGGCCAGGTTAGAACCCACCAGCCCCATTCATGTAGCTGGTGCCCTAACCACTGAGCTATGGGCGCCGAGCCAAGATCCAGTTTCTTAAAAAGAAAAAGAAAAAAGCAAGCAAGAATGAAAAATATCTCAGGCTCTTAACTGAAATTAAGGCATGAGCCACTTTAGAAGTATGAAAATAGTATATAAGAAGAAATTTTATAAAAGGAATCCCAAAAGGGTAATATAAGGCTGGGCATGGTGACTCATGCCTGTAATCCTAGCACTTTGGGAGGCTGAGGCACGTGGATTGCTTGAGCTCATGAGTTCAAGACCAGCCTAAGCAAAAGTGAGACCCTGTCCCTACTAAGAATAGAAAAACTGAGGCGAGAGGATTGCTTGAGCTCAAGAGTTTGAGGTTGCTGTGAGCTATAATGCCATAACTCTCTACCCAGGGCGACAGTTTGAGACTGTCTAAAAAAAAGAGAAAGTGGGTAACATATCACACCTGGACATACTTCCTTTTGGGTGTGCTTTTAATATGTCTTCTTTTACCCTCAATCAATTTGGATGGCATATGGTAGGGTAATAATAGGCAGCTTGTTCACAAGCACAAACCTTTCCCTTAGATATATCCTGAGTTATGTGTTAACATCTTTAAATCATGAAAGATCTTTCTACAAACACAATAGTATACATACTCTTCAACATAAAAACGTTTGTCATAATCATTGATGGCATATAGCTTCTTTAGATCCTTTTCTCTTTCATTGAAGAATTCAATCACAAGCAACTCTAAACAACTATTGGCTCAGTATAATTCCCCGAAATATTGCTATTTGGGAGAGTAGTGGTCCTTTATAAACATCAGAAAATGTGTACCATTAACTTGCATGACAAAGAGTTCCAGTTCCTAAGAGGCTTAATGCTCATTTCTCAGTCATGACTGCATGGCCAGGAAAATGAACATCATGATGGATTCCCACATTCTTCACGTTGTGCTCATAGACAAAGTCAGTGTAGTTTCTACACGCAGCCTGGGGTAGGGGCAAGGCCTTTGTGTTCCATTGGTTTCCACCATGTTGATGGCAGTCTCTGGCAGCAGAGAGCCATTTCCTGTCATGCTGGTCTATTCCAGGATTGTGTGGAAGATTCTCTATCTCCACTAGCATAGGACCAGAGGATACAGAAAGAATACCAGGCAGAGTAGATATCACAACCCAAGCCTGTTGCGAACCATTACCCTAGGTTGAGACATTACTGTGAACACTGAGTTCTTCAGCTGTTGCTGTACACATGCTTTCTTTCTTTTTTTTGTAGAGACAGAGTCTCACTTTATCGCCCTCAGTAGAGTGCCGTGGCGTCACACAGCTCACAGCAACCTCCAGTTCCTGGGCTCAGGCGATTCTCTTGCCTCAGTCTCCCAAGTAGCTGGGACTACAGGCACCCGCCACAATGCCTGGCTATTTTTTGTTGTTGTTGCAGTTTGGCCGGGGCTGGCTTTGAACCTCTCACCCTCAGTATGTGAGGCCAGCGCCTACTTACTGAGCCACAGGTGCCGCCCACACATGCTTGCTTTCATTTGTAGAGTTCATTGAGAATATCGTTTGTTGGGGCCTCTTTCAAAGGATGTTGATTTTCTTGCTTTATTGATTTTTGTGGTCTGATACTCAATTTTTCCACTATATCTAAATCCCTATCCTATCGAATAAATCTCAATAGAGGAGAGATTTATTTTGGACAGGGCCTTGAAGGCAGAAAAAGGCGTGATGCCTTACAGCACATTCCCATAAATGTTTCCATACTTTTGGATGATCCAGTCTAAAGACAAATGTATGTTCCTGTTCTTTGCCCTGACCATTACCTTCTACAACCACCAGAGTTACTTTATTCTTCTTAAAATCCAATCTGGTTATCTTGGGCCAAACATAATTGTTTTTTTGTCTCTCCTTCAAAGACAAGGACTCCTGTTGGGGTTAGTACCAAACTATACTCATTCCTATCTCTTGCCTTGACCATATGTGTACCAACTCCATACATTTCTAGCCATTTGGCTTTATTCAGATAACTGGTTTCAGTTCGGACTGGTGTCTGACCTCTATTTCTTCCTTCTATTTCCAAAAATAGCCAGTTCCGTCTCTTCAGTCTGGATGGGCAGAAACCTGAACTCAGAGACAAGTTCAGGACTACGCTCAGCAAGGTCAGTCACCAAGCTGAGTTTGCAGATTATAAACTGCCAACTGCACTTAGAGACATTCTAATTTTCCGCTGAGAATATCTTGTTTTTTTTTTTTGTAGAGACAGAATCTCACTTTGTTGCCCTTGGTAGAATGCCGGGGCGTCACAGCTCACAGCAACCTCCAATTCCTGGGCTTAGGCGATTGTCTTGCCTCAGACTCCTGAGCAGCTAGGACTTCAGGCACCTGCCACAACGCCCAGCTATTTTTTGGTTGCAGTTTGGCCAGGGCCGGGTTTGAACCTGCTACCCTCGGTATATGGGGCTGGTGCCCTACCTACAGAGCCACAGGCGCCGTCCAAGAATATCTTGTTTTAAGTGAAGAACAAATAAATATCAGGTTAGCTTTTCACAAAGATTATTTAGTTCTGAGGAATAAAACTTAACTTAAAAATGTAGACAGTAGGGCAAACTGATTTTTACTTGCTTTTTTTTTTTTTTTTTTTTGAGACAGAGTCTCAATTTGTCACCCTCGGTAGAGTGCCATGGCATCTTAGCTCATAGCAACCTCAAACTCTAAAGGTTTAAGTGATTCTCTAATTTCAGCCTCCCAAGTAGCTGGGACTACAGGTGCCTGCCACAATGCCCGGCTGTTTTAGAGATGGCGTCTCACTCTGGTTCAGGCTGGTCTCCAACTCGTAAGCTCAGGCAATCCACCTGCCTCAGACTTCCAGAGTGCTAGGATTACAGGCGTGAGCCACCGCACCTGGCCCTTTACTTGCTTTTTGATGCTTTTTGTACCATCCAACCAATGCTGAATCCATAAATTTTAGACCCAAATAGTCGCTTTCAATGAGGTCCTGGTGCTACATAAACTGATCAAACTACTCCTTTCCTTTGGCTTTTGTTGGCCTGTCCACTCTCACCTCAGTATCCTGCAGATAGGACACTCAACATGTGATGATAGAATCTCCAGCTGCAGGAAAGTGCGTGGCATTTCGCTTTGCCTCTTGTGGTCGTTCCTTTTCTGCATGTTTATGAATTGACCAACCCCAGAGTGTTCTATGGAAGAAGTTCAGCAGTTTTGTCACTGGGTTGGAGACACCAAGAGCCAGCAACCAAGCAGAGAGGGTTTGAGGGAGAGGGGGCGTTGGGAAATGCCAAGAAATGGCAACCTGCAGCTGGCCCACCCTGTACTAATCCCCCAGAAGATCCCAACGGTACTTCCTTATCTTACATAATTCCCAGCACCCTGCTGTTTTCATATCTTCTGTTTCCACCGTTAGCCTTTGACCTTGAAGATAGCCTCTGGTCTTCTTCTCTTATATTCCTGGTACTCAGCACAGGTTCTGGTACATCCAGGATGCTCAAAAAATATTTTCAACTGAATGAGCAGCTAGGTTCTGATTTATTCCTTTGCCCTGAGGCAGAACGGGGTGGGGGGTGGGAGTGACTGAGTCCTTTGCCTGCTGCCTTCTCTTCTGTTCAAGGAAATCTCCAGGTGAAGACAATAGCTCACCACTGGGGTTCAGAGTAGGGTGGAGGAGAGGGCCAGGCTGTGCAGCCCAGAATCAGCAGAGGTGGCTAAAACAGTCTATGATTGCCATATCCTAAGGGGGTCTCTGCAACAAGCAACACCATTGGATGGCAGGAAGTCAGAGCTCAGACTATCCTGGGTTCCTGCTCTTTAGCAGCAACTTAATGACTTAATAATAACTTAATAATAGTGCCAATACACTAGTAATCATCTCCAGGATCCCTTACTTGCATAGTGTTACAATTCTTCTGCTAATATGTGAGGTGGGTCTGGTATTCCCATTCTACAGATGAGGAAGCTGGAGCTTAGAAAGAAGACATGGTTTTTTATTTTATTTTATTATTATTATTAAAATATATTTTATTTATTTATTTATTTTAGAGATAGAGTCTCACTTTATCGCCCTTGGTAGAGTGCCGTCGTGTCACAGCTCACAGCAACCTCCAGCTCTTGGGCTTAGGCGATTCTCTTGCCTCAGCCTCCCGAGTAGCTGGGAGCCACAGGCACCACAACGC
Source organism: Perodicticus potto (assembly GCA_963574655.1). Taxonomy (NCBI): domain Eukaryota; kingdom Metazoa; phylum Chordata; class Mammalia; order Primates; family Lorisidae; genus Perodicticus; species Perodicticus potto. Next base: position 4,118 of record CAUYRH010083070.1, on the reverse strand, counting down.
CCAGCTATTTTTTTGTTGCAGTTTGGCCGGGGCCAGGTTTGAACCCGCCACCCTCGGTATATGGGGCCAGTGCCCTACTCAGTGAGCCACAGGCGCCGCCCCAACAGGAAAGATTTCTCTTTTTTTTTTTGAGACAGTCTTACTCTGTCACCCTAGCTCGAGTTTAGTGGCATCAGCCCAGCTTACGGCAACCTCAAACTCCTGGGTTCAAGTGATCCTCCTGCCCAGCTTTCTGAGTAGCTGGGACTAAACATGTGTACTAGGATGCCTGGCTAAAATTTTTCTATTTTTAGCTGAGATGGGGGGTCTCACTCTGGCTCAGGCTTGTCTTGAACTCCTGAGCTCAGGTGACCCTCCTGCCTCTGCCTCCCAGAGTGCTAGGATTACAGGTGTGAGTCATTGCACCCAGCCTGAACTGAGAGGATTTAAAAAAAATGATGGAGGGGGTCAGCGCCTGTGGCTTAGTGGGTAGGGCACCGGCCCCATATACCAAGGGTAGCAGGTTTGAACCCAGCCCTGGCCAAACTGCAACAAAAAAATAGCCAGGCATGGTGGCGCCTGTGGCTCAAAGTAGTAGGGTGCTGGTCCCATATGCCAGAGGTGGCGAGTTCAAACCCAGCCCCGGCCAAAAACTGCAAAAAAAAAAAAAAAAAATAGCCAGGCATTGTGGTGGGCGCCTATAGTCCCAGCTGCTTGGGAGGCTGAGGCAAGAGAATCACCTAAGCCCAGGAGTTGGAGGTTGCTGTGAGTGGTGATGCCACGGCACTCTACCAAGGGCGACAAAGTGAGACTCTGTTTCTAAAAAAAAAAAAAAAAAAAAAGATGATGGAGGCCGGGTGCAGTGGCTGATGCTTGTAATCTAGCACTCTGGGAGGCTGAGGCAGGTGGATTGCCTGAGCTCATGAGTGAGAGCAAGATCTCATCTCTAAAAGTAACTGGGTGTTGTGGTGGGCGCCTCTAGTCCCAGCTACTTGGGAGGCTGAGGCGGAGAATTGCTTGAGCTCAAGAGTTTGAGGTTGCTGTGAGCTATGATGCCACAGCACTTTACCAGGGGCAAAAAAGTAAGACTCTGTCTTAAAAAAATAAAAATAATAATAATAATTAATTAATTAAAAATTTTAAAAAATGGAGAAATAAAAAAGAGAAACAGAAAAAAAAAATGGATGCCAAGTGAGATACAAGATGTAGGAAGAGAGCATTGGCATGAGGTAGGCACAGACATTCAGTTTTCACCAGAGCCCCTGCATGGCAGCACCTCCCATCATATCTTGTCCACATTCCTTCCTGGGAAAAGGGACACATCGTTTTCTCATATGGAGCTCAGCGAATGGCACATTGTGTACAGCTGAACATCTGTGCATTTTAAGACTCAGCAAATCCATTCCTAGGGTACAGGCAAAGAAGCTCTTGCACTGGGGGGAATGTGTAGAAGAATGTTAGTAGAGGTTTGCTCAGTGACAGTATCAGAGCCAGTGAGGTTTAGCTGAAGCTTGATTATTGCTAATTGAAAACTTCCCAAGGGGCCAGGTATGGTGGCTCTTGCCTAGAATCCCAGCCCTCTGGGAGACTGAGGCAGGTGGATCACTTGAGCTCAGAAATTTGAGACCAGCCTGAGCAAAAGTGAGACCTCCGTCTCTACTAAAAATAGAAAAACTAGCTGGGCATTGTGGCGGGCGCCTATAGTCCCAGCTATTCAGGAGGCTGAAGCAAGAGGATCTTTTGAGCCTAAGAGTTGAGGTTCCTGTGATCTATGAGGCCATGGCACTGTACGCAGGGTGAAAGAGTAAGACTCTACCTCAAAAAGAAAATAAAAGCTTTTCAGTCAGGTGTTGAGTGGTTCTTCAGATCCTGTCTCATGGCTCTGTGGATTATAACAGAGAACATGGTGGCCCGGAGGGAATGGGCCCTGATGGTGTCATCAAGAGCAACTGGAATGGGCGGTGCCTGTGGCTCAAAGGAGTATGGAGCCGGCCCCATATGCCGGAGGTGGCAGCCCTGGCCAAAAAGAGAAAAAAAAAAAAAAAGAAAAGAAAAGAAAGAGCAACTGGAATGAGATTGTTGATAACTTTGATGATGATATGAATTTAAAGGAGTTTCTTCTTCGGGGCGTCTATGCTTATGATTTTTGAGAAGGCTTCCGCTATTCAGCAGAGAGCTGAATTCCTTGTAATTAAGGGTATGATGTGATTGCTCAAGCTCAGGTAATGGCAAGAAAGCCACATTTGCTATTTCCACCCTGCCACAGTTGGAGATTGAGTTCAAGGAGACCCAAGCACTAGTATTGGCCCCCACCAGAGAATGGCCTCAACAGATCCAAAAGGTAATACTGGCACTTGGAGACTAGATGGGAGCAACCTGTCATGCTCGCATTGGTGGAACGAAAGTTCAAAATGAAATGCAAAAACTTCAGGCTGAAGCACCACATATTGCAGTTGGTATACCAGGAAGAGGGTTTGATATGTTAAACAGAAGATACCGCTCTCCAAAATGGATCAACAATGTTTGGTTTGGATGAAGCAGATGAAATGTTGAGCCGAGGCTCAGCGCCTGTGGCTCAACCGGCTAAGGCACCAGCCTCGTACACCTGAGCTGGCGGGTTCGAATCCAGCCCGGGCCTGCCAAACAACAATGACGGCTGCAACCAAAAAATAGCCGGGCTTTGTGGCGGGCGCCTGTAGTCCCAGCTACTTGGGAGGTGGAGGCCGGAGACTCGCTTGAGCCCAGGAGTTGGAGGTTGCTGTGAGCTGTGATGTCACAGCACTCTACCCAGGGTAACAGCTTGAGGCTCTGTCTCAAAAAACAAAAAAAAAGAAAAGAAAAGAAAAGAAAGAAAGAAATGTTGAGCTGGGGGTTTAAAGATGAAATCTGTGAGATTTTCCAAAAATCAAATACAAGTATTCAAGTTGTGTTGCTTTCTACCACGGTGCCAACTGATGTGCTGGAAGTGACCAAAAAATTCATGAGAGATCCAATTTGAATTCTGGCAAAAAAGGAAGAACTGACCCTTGAAGGAATCAAATAGTTTTACATTAATGTTGACAGAGAGGAATGGAATTTGGATACACTTTGGACTCGTACAAGACACTGACCATTACGCGGGCGATTATTTTTCTCAATACAAAGTGCAAGGGGGACTGGCTCACTGAGAAAATGCATGCTAGGGACTCCACAGTGTCTGCTCTGCATGGTGACATGGACCAGAAGGAAAGAGATGTCATCATGAGAGAGTTACGGTCAGGGTCAAGCTGTGTTCTGATCACTACTGACTTGTTGGCTCGTGGGATTGATGTGCAACAAGTGTCTTTAGTTATAAACAATGGTCTACCTACTAATCATGAAAACTATATTCACAGGAGTCGATGGCAGCAGTTGACAGTGAGATGGCATTCAGAAATGGTGTTGATGGCTCAGTTCCTGTGGCTCAAGTGGCTAAGGCACCAGCCACGTACACCTGAGCTGGTGGGTTCGAATCCAGCCAGGGGCCCGCCAAACAACAATGACGGCTGCAAGCGAAAAATGGCCAGGCGTTGTAGTGGGCGCCTGTAGTCCCAGCTACTTGGGAGGCGGAGACAAGAGACTCGCTTGAGCCCAGGAATTGGAGGTTGCTGTGAGCTGTGATGCCACAGCACTCTATCCAGGGTGACAGCTTAACAGCGCCTCAAGAGCCTTAATCTCCGCAGCTGCCGCCACCTCTCGGACATGGGCATCGGGCACCTGGCTGGCATGACGCACAGCACGGCCGAGGGCTGCCTGGGCCTGGAGCAGCTCACGCTACAGGACTGCCAGAAGCTCACGGATCTTTCTCTCAAGCACATCTCCCAGGGCTGACCGGCCCGAGGCTCCTCAACCTCAGCTTCTGCGGGGGCATCTCAGACGCAGGCCTTCTGCACCTGTCGCACATGGGCAGCCTACGCAGCCTTAACCTGCGTTCCTGTGACAACATCAGTGACACGGGCATCATGCATCCGGCCATGGGCAGCCTGCGCCTCTCGGGGCTAGAGTGTCGTTCTGTGACAAGGTTGGGGACCAGAGTCTGGCTTGCATAGCCCAGGGGCTGGACGGCCTCAAGTCCCTCTCCCTCTGTTCCTGCCACATTAGTGACGATGGCATCAACCGCA
>CAUYRH010083069.1:0-27789 GCA_963574655.1 Perodicticus potto | reverse complement strand
GTAAGGTTTGGAGCTGCAGTGGTCAGCCTATGCTGAGAAGGCCACCTCCAGGGTGAAGTAGGACTCGCAGAGCAGAAATCAAGGTGTCCACAATATTGGGGGCATGTGGGAACCACTGTAGCTGGTCAATCCCTTTCCTCCCAACATCAGGCAGCAAGTAAGAAAACCAACGTCCCGTCATGGTTCACCGTTGTAGTTTTTGGGTCTCTGTTAGTCACAGCTGAGCACAATTTCTAACTAATACGTTCGCTTTTTTAATTTTTTTGTAGAAAACAAGAACAGCACCCAAACATTAATTCCTAACCACTGCGACCATCTTAAAAAATGATTTTAGGGGCAATGGAATTGAAATTCACTTAGGATGGTAACAACATTAATAATGGAGGTTTGCTTCTGAAGCTCCAATAAACTGAATATGTTCCACACTGCCAATGTTTCATGCGTGGCAGTAGGTTTATTAGTTTTACTTTTTAGGACAATAAGTTTGTAAATATATCCCAGCAACTGGAAAATGAATATGATCACAATGTGCCTGAACTGAGACCACTGGTCACAGTTTATGTTCCTTCTGAAGAGTGCAGAGCAGATCTTGACTTGAAGAAACCAACCTGGGGAGAGTTACTTGAAATGTCAAATGGAAAATGTGTTAGCAAATGGGGTACCTGCATGCACTCCATGAAAGGAAAGGACTCAAGTGTCTGTTGGGGTCCCTGCTGCTGTAGCCACAGGCAGTTTTTCAGGACAGATCCTCCTGTCACTAGTTGCTTTATGCGAGGAGGCCAAGGCGGAAGAGAGAAGAAGTTAGGAACAAGAAAAGATGCAGGTTCTGGCTCGGCGCCTGTGGCTCAACCGGCTAAGGCGCCAGCCACGTACAGCTGAGCTGGCAGGTTCAAATCCAGCCCCCCGGGCCCGCCAAACAACAATGACGGCTGCAACCAAAAAATGGCCAGGTGTTGTGGAGGGCACCTGTAGTCCTAGCTACTTGGGAGGCGGAGGCAGAAAACTCGCTTGAGCCCAGGAATTGGAGGTTGCTGTGAGCTGTGATGCTACTGCACTCTACCCAGGGGGATAGCTTGGGGCTCTGTCTCAAAAAAAAAAAAAAAAAAAGAAAAAGAAAAGAAAAGATGCAGGTTCAAACATGCCATGGCTGGAAGGTCCTTGGAAGGCTGTTAATGAATTTTGTTACTGTCTTTTAGGTGAGGCCTGCGGCCCCCCAAGAAGTTAATGACTGGGTTAGAATCAGAACCCAGAGTCGTTGCCCCATGCTGCTGCCCCAAGGCCATCAGAAGAATGCAGACTAGAACAGCACAGCAGGCACAGGGGCAACTGGCAGGGGTGTTGGCAGAGCCAACTCAAGGAGGAAATTGCAGCCACTTTCCTGGAGGTTCAGTGGAGGAAAAGGCAAAGACGAAGTTTGAGTAATTTGGACTGGGCTGGCGCCAGAATGGTAGAGAGGCAGAAGAAGGAATTGATTGATTCAGTTTCTCCACACTCACCTCTGCCTGTGGAGGTTCAGTGTGAGCCCTGGGCTGCTTCTCAGTTGCCCAGTTCATTATAAGGCTGTTTGCTGCATTTTCCCAGGCTCTGTGCCTGGTGATTTAGAAGCAGCCCAGCTTCCTCCCTGCTGTGTCTGAGAGCAGTTTGTTCCCATAGTTGTTATTGTTCCACAATGGCTGTAAAAGGCCTCCTTCCCATTTCCATTGAGAAACAGAAGTTACCACCAAAGGATGGAGAATTCCTGATGTGTTTGGTCCTTTATTGGGTACAGCGCGGGGAGGTGAACTAGACACTTACTCTTTAGTCTGAGAAACTTAAGGTCTCTGACTAAAGAGCAAGTGAAAGAAAAGGAAACAAAACGCAAAGAAAGTGGGTAGATTTAAAAATTAACAGAAAACCTTACTTTTTGCCTATGAAAATTCATCAAGGAATTTTACAAAACATCCTTAGCAATACAAAGACCTAGTCTGAATTTGAAAATTTATGGTTTTTAGTTTTTAAAAATTGTTTCCCCAATCAAGTTTTTGGGGTTCCCGACCCCATTCATTTAGAGAAAATCAGGGGCTAGGTGGGCGGGGGACGGTTGAATGTGGACTATTTCTGTTACACATGGAAAAAATCTGAGGTGATATGGGGGAACATGGTAGAGACAGTCGCCCAAGGGAGAGTTACAAGAAGAATCCCATAATTTACAAGAATATACATATATATGTATTGTATAATTATACATAAATGTATACGTATTTAAGTACACATACACACACAGGGGTGAGTAAGAAGATTTTTCTTCACTAACAGAAATGCATGTTCAAAGATGTTTGGAGGCCACTGGTTTAGAGAATGGGCTTTAGTGTTCCTACTACCTAAAATATATAAAATTGGGAAAATGATATCACCTCTCAGCATTTTAGCAAAGACTCAGGCCATGTCTACAAAATGCTTAGTATAATTTTTCCTGCTACTTGGTCAGCTTCATGAGGACAGAAGTCATGTCTGTTGTGGGCGCTGACGTATTCCCCCAGGCCTTCACAAATATTTGTCAAATACATGAGTGGTCTGTAGGTGACGCCGTTCTTTCCACACATTAACTGTGCCTCCACTTGTAACTGTCCTCGCAAACATCAACACTGGAGGGCACAGAACTGAGAATGACATGGCGACGGGGTCACCTTCAGTTTACCTTCTGTGTAAAAGTAGGTAAATCATTTACAAACGTGGGTAATTTATTATTAGAAACAAATTCTTTGCAAATGCACCTCCCAGCTGATGGTGATTCACCAGTGTGGTATGACCACGTGGGTTTTGAACCGCTGTAACAACCATAAGTTATTCCACCTTGTGATCTAATCTGATTGGATTCTTTCATGGGACTTGTTTATACAAGTCGCTGTATAAACAGTGCTTCTTTATAAAGCCAATAATGAGTAAATGAGAGAATATGAAACAGTACAAGGGCAGTAGAGACTTAGCTTAAATATAGGGACAGTTTTTGATGGTGAGAGTTGTCAAACAGTTTTTGATGGTGAGAGTTGTCAGTGTTGCGGCCGTGTAAGAATTCACTCGTTTCCTTCTTTGGATCTTCTGGTTTTCGTCCTCAGCATGTATGTGAAGGCTGCTAAATATACATTTTTCTCCAAATTTCTATCATAATATTAGTTTTTCTTCCTCCCCTGATGGCAAACAGCTTTTCACTGATAAGTTCTATGATAAAAACATCTTTATCAATTCTGACAAACATTCCAGACTCCAAATTCCACTGCCACGTTTCCAGAAAGCCACGCTTGGGTAATTGTAGAGCCCTCCCTCGGAGCAGCTCATTTTTCTCTGCCGTGCTTCCCTTCATCCTCCCAAACCAAGTTCCCTTCTTTCTAGGGTCTCCTGAGCTTCCTATTGTACGCCTGCCAACTTCAGATCGCAGTTGAGGCCACCAGGCTGGAGATGAGCCAAATAGGGAACCAGCAGATCCCAGCACATGGCTGGTGTTTAATTAAATAACGGCTGAATACAGAGAAGCCTTGAGCAAAAATAATAAATATTCACAGGCAGATATTTACTTCCCACTATTTGGGGAGGAAGAGAAATACATAAGATCTTTCCTAATCGTGGGGGTCACAAAGCTCAGGGCTGGAACATTGGCCGCCCAAGAAAGCCAAAGTCGCCAGGGACTGTTACAACAGAGGCAGATAATAAACGCCCCTCACTTTCTGTACCTCAATCACTAGTGCTCTCAGGGAAGATGAAGTAATGAGACCGTGCTTGTTAGTTTTGAGTAATACTGAAACTAACTAACTTACTAAGTTTTGAGTAATTCCTGAGAACTTTTGTGCTAATCAGGAGGATTGTGTTATTCTGTGCTCCCCAAAATAAAGGAGGGAGGAAACCAATCACCAAAGTGTGAGCTTTCTGCCCCAGCTTGGTGAATCCTTCTGTTTCTCTGTGCGGCTCCTGGGCAGCTATGGAGTTGCAGTGCAAACTCAAGACTCAAGGATCCCCGGCTTCTATTCAGCTCATCCTATCGACCTAAAGGCATCGTATGTAGAATATTCTGAAACGTCCCTGTCTCTACAATAAGAATGATGGTTTCTTTCCCTTAAAAAAATCTTCAGAAAGGGGCCAGGTGTGGTGGCTCCCACCTGTAATCCCAACACAATCCCAGACTGTAATCTCATTGAAGTGGGAGGATTGCCTGAGCTCAGGAGTGCCAGACCAGCCTGAGCAAGAGTGAGACTCCCGTTTCTAAAAATAAACAAGTGTTGTGGCAGGTGCCTGTAGTCCCAGCTACCTGGGAAGCTGAGGCAAGAGGGTCATGAGAGCCCACGAATTTGAGGTGCTGTGAGCGCTGATGTCACGGCACTTTACCAAGGACAACAAAGTGAGACTCTGTCTCAAAAAACAAAAAATCTTTAGAAAGATTAAATGAGATGCCTGGCCATATTAGGAGCGTATGAGGAAAAATGATCATGAATAAAAAGTGTCTAGCATATACAGGGTGTCCATAAAGTTCATGTGCAATTTAAAATAGTTTTTTAGGGACAAACTTTATGGACAAATAAATCCCCATTCTCTCCCTCCCTTGCCTGACTTCAGAAGAATTTTATTTGTGTCTTTCCCAAGGCTATCACCCAAATTAGGACAAAATGCTATATTAGCTTTCATACAAATTATGAATGATGGCAGGATAATGAGTTAAAATAAGGTGGAATAAGGGAGTCCTGATTTCATAAGGAAACAAAAATAAGGAAGTATTTGAATGTCAAAGGAACCCTCTGGTTTTAGCAAGTAAGCCATTCCACTGGATTTTAATAGCAAAGCTGAAAAATGTTAGAACCTCACAGCTGTACCACTACCATTAGGAAATAAAGCTTTACTTACAAATAAGAAATGCTTCATGAACCATACAAACAAGTAAAGAGATTATGCTGTGGAAAGAGCCCTTGGCAGGGCTTAGGGTTAGGAAACAGGAAAAAGAAGGATGCTAGTCCCAGCTCTGAGGCCAAATACCCTTGGGACAATCATGGTACCTTCTGGCCTGATTGCCTTGCCGGTAAGATTATTAAAGACACTTCTAGATTTCACAAGATTCTAAGACCACCTACTGTATTGAAAAGATTGTTTTGCATGTTTTTGCTTGAAGAACACAAGTCGAACTAAAAATCGAGTGGCCAAAGACTTGGAAAAGCTCGATACTATGTAGTCCAACGTTCACCTCAGAGTATTTTTACTCTCCCCATTTCCTTCTTTCTTTCTCTCCCTTGACTTTATTTCTGTTCCCCACATCTGTTGTTGTTGATCTTGTTATTATTACATTATTATTTGGTTTTTCGATTTTTCTCCTTTTTTTTTTTTTGTGTTTGAGACAGAGCCTCAAGCTGTCACCCTGGATAGAGTGCTGTGGCATCACAGCTCACAGCAACCTCCAACTCATGGGCTCAAACGAGTCTCTTGCCTCCGCCTCCCAAGTAGCTGGGACTACAGGCGCCAGCCACAACGCCCGGCCATTTTTTGGTTGCAGCCGTCATTGTTGTTTGGCGGGGCTGGATTCGAACCCGCCAGGTCAGGTGTACGTGGCTGGCGCCTTAGCCTGTTGAGCCACAGGCGCCGAGCCTCTCCTTTTTTCTCTTAGCATTTATTTCTCTATGCACCATCTCTGTTAATTTTTCCTGTTTAATTGACCCCAATGTTGACCTGAAAGGTAACTGAAAATATTTGTATTTTAGAAATTTTTGAAGGAATGTTTTGGTCATATTCTTAACTTTTTCTTTTTTTTTTAAATTTTGAGACAAAGTCTCACTTTGTCATCCTGGTAGAGTGCTATGGCATCATTTTTGAAAAAATTTTTCTTGGGTTTTATCAGCATGTATTAAAATCATATTATTCAAACACTATCAGAAGAACATGTATTGTTCAGAATAAAGTGCTTAAGGAAAAAAAATGCAACTTTTTTTTTTTTTTTTTCAGTTTTGGCCGGGGCTGGGTTTAAACCTGCCACCTCCGGCATATGGGGCCGGTGCCCTACTCCTTTGAGCCACAGGTGCCACCCAAATGCAACTTATTAAACTGGACTTCCTTTTCTGGTTCATTTTGTGTTATAATCAGGGCACAAAAGGAGAAACAGAATGCAGTGATAGAGAGAGCGAGAAGCTTAGTTACGAACTTGAACTTGGCTGTAGACAGACATAAGACCAGGTCCCATTCTCACCTTGCTGTGTGAACACAGCACCTGCATAAAGTAGCAAACAGCTTTGTTTTAATAAAATACGTTTCCCTTGGGCTCTTGGGCTCAAGCAATCCTCTTCCTTCAGTGTCTCTAGTAGCTGAGACTATAGGCATGCTCCATAATGCCCGACTAGTTTTTCTATTTTTAGTAGAGATGGGGTCTCACTCTTGCTCAGGCTGGTCTCTAACTCCTGAGCTCAGGCAATCCACCCACCTCCGCCTCCCAGACTGCTAGGATTACAGGTGTGAACCACTGCACCCAGCCCATATAATATCTTAAATTTAATATTAGAAGCATTGAACATTTTATATTTCTTTCAAAAATCTAGGTTAGCAATTATTGTTATCATTACTTTCTTTTGGTCTGCTAACTCTTTCTTTCCAGTGATATATTTTGTTTTAACTCACCTATATATTCTATATTCTCATGACAGGGAAAGGAAATAAGGTTAGTTCAGATGAAGCTTTTTTCTTTCTTTCTTTCTTTCTTTTTTTTTTAGAGACAGAGTCTCACTTTGTCAACCTTGGTAGAGAGCCGTAGTATCACAGCTCACAGCAACCTCCAGCTCTTGGACTTAGGCGATTCTCTTGCTTCAGCCTCCCAAGTAGCTGGGACTACAGGCACCCGCCACAACGCCCAGCTATTTTTTTGTTGCAGTTTGGCTGGGGCCAGGTTCGAACTTGCCACCCTCAATATGTGGGGCTGGCACCCTACTCACTGAGCCATAGGCACAACCCAGATGAAGCTTTTATGGTAAGGAAAAGTTAGCTTCTTAGAAGCTGACTGTGAAGTTATTGTATTTCCTCATTTGCTTTAGTTTCTTGAGACAGGGCCTCACTCTGTCACCCAGGCTAGAATACAGCAGCAGTATTATAGCTCACTGTAACCTAAACCTCCTGGGCTCAAGTGAGCCTCCTGCCTCAGCCTCCAAACAGAGGAGCTTTTTTTTTTTCTCTTTTTATTAGAGACAGGGTCTTGCTCTTTCTCAGACTGGTCTCATACTAGAGCTCAAGTGATCTGTCCACCTTGGCCTCCCAGAGAGCTAGGATCACAGGTGTGAGTCACGATACTCAGCCGATTTTACATTGTTATTATAAAAGTGAAGATGGCTTCTTGACCATAAAGGACAGAAAGTCTTCTGAAAAAAATTTCAATATAGTTTTCTTTTTCAGGAGAAAATACGATTTTATGATAAAATGAGAACACAATTAAAAATAAATGTTAAAACCCGAAAACAGGGAAACTGGGGTTATCTTCATATTTGTTACAGTTCCCTAACAGATCAAGGGCAAGACCATGCTCTTTATTGAAGCTGGCAGGGCCGGCAGGGCCAGTTTCTATAGGAGAAACTGAAATTTAATTTCTCACTTTTTCTTTGCAGGCTGTACAGCACTGCCAGACTTTCACAATCAATAGACTCTACAGTTTTTGCTTCCAAGCTTTGTTTTTGTTATTTCTTTCTTTCTTTCTTTTTTTTTTTTAGACAGATTCTCACTATTTCACCCTGGGTAGAGTGCTGTGCTGTCACAACTCACAGCAACCTCCAACCCTTGGGCTTAAGCGATTCTCTTGCCTCAGCCTCCCAAGTAGCTGGGACTACAGGTGCCCACCACAATGCCCGGCTATGTTTTTGTTACAGTTGTCATTGTTGTTTAGCTGGCCGGGGCTGTGTTTGAACCTGCCATCCTCCATGTATGTGGCCAGTGCTGTAACCACTGTACTATGGGTGCCAAGCCAGTTTTTCTTATTTCTTCTGTCTAAAATGCCATCTCCTATCCTACCCTCTAAGCCCCCAACATACTTTTTGTCTCCTAAAAGACAGTCATTTATTTTTTAAGATAAATCACGTGATCTTTGGTGCCTGAGTCTGAGATGAAATTGGCTATTCAGCATTACTTAATTGATTCCCAAACCCCTTTTGTGGCTGGCACTGGTGGCTGTGTGGATCCCTTCACCCTCTAGCGGGGCATCTGCTGTGCTTTCTCATCCTGCTTTGTCTGAGTCATGACTAGCTCCCCCCTCTTCCTTCAATTAGAAAGTAAACACCAGAGGGCAGAGGGCAGGGGTCATGACACTCATTTCTCTGTATTTCCACACAGGTCCTTATGGGAGAAGGGGTCTAGTAAATCACTAAGCAACTGCTGAGCTCAGGGAAGGATGGAAATAATATTTTAAAATGGTGGAAATAAATGAATGAAAAAGGGGGAATGAATTGATGATTAAACAGAAACACAGAGAACAAGAGGAGAGTAAGCCATATTCTGGCAGAGCTGAAACGCAAATCACTGGGTCTTCAGTAACTTAGAGGGCTGGAGATGAACCTTCCTGATGAGACCATGGCAGGGAATACTATCAGCCATGTGGTACAGCTATGCTGTATGTCAAACATCGTCTCAAGTGCTCTTGGTGAGCGGACTCATTCAGGTGGCCCAAACAGCCTTGAGGCCCTATCACTAGCCCTGAGGCACAAAGGGGTTGCTCAGCCTGGCCAGGGTCACACAGCTAATAAGTAAATGAAGGAGGTAGACTTTGAACCCAGGCCCCAAGCTTGGTTGTTTTAACTGTATGCTCTACAATCTGTGTTTGGGGAATGAAATGCGAAGAGCTGGTATTATACAGAAATAATAACATTCTCAAGTTTGGACAAGTTCGGTGTGGCTGTCTTGAAAAGCAAGGATTTACAAAGTAATAGGATAGATTTGAGTTATTCTCTTTCCTCATCTCACACACACACACTCACACTGCACTCTTTCCTTTTTACCCTTGCCCCCAAATCAATCTTCCCTACAAGTTGCAAGCTTCATCAGGAAATGTACCAATCCCCCACTTCACCATACAATATATTACTGACAGTCTGAATTCGACTGAAGACCATTCTGAGCTTCTTACCTTGAACAGTTGCTTTATCCTCAAAGATGGTGACAAGAAAGTGGCAAGTAAAACTGAGTCCCCTCTTAGCCGGGAATTGAAAGTCTGTGGGTCTCTCCTCAATGTCCTCCCATCAGCCTCACACCATGGTGCTTTTCTTTCCTAGCAGAGCAGGATCCCCAAAATGAAGAGTAGGCCCCCTTGCCCAGTGGCCCCCTGGGGCACTTTGCTGCATCACCACCAAGCGGATGGAGGGCTGGGCGTCCAGAGTGGCCTCGGGAGCGCACTCCTTGCTGGGGTCCTTGCCTCGGCAGTCATACAGCACACAGGAGATGAGGAAAACCAGGAGCAAGATGACGTAGCTCGCGACGAGAATGATGAGGTTCAAAGTGACAGGGTCTATCTCCAGGTAGAACTCCATCACTTTGCTCACGGTGGGGATCAGGGAGGGTCTAGAGAAAGGCAGTCACAGCCGGCTTGGGCATTGCAGGGAGCAAACCCCAGCTCGTCGGAATAGCCACATTGGCTCTGCAGTAAAAATACATTAATCCTCCCTGCTCCAGGAGACCTTGTGGATTAGAGCTGCTCGGTTAAATAACTTAAGCTCTTGCTGTTAATACCACAGCCACCAAAACACAGAAGCCGTTTCTCTTCAATTCACCTACAGAGAGAGACAGAGACAGAGAGAGAGTTCATGTGTTATGGAATCATGGTTGAGTGTTCATATAATTCATTGTCCAGGCAGGTGGTTGGGTGAGCGAAAGTCAGTGCCTGTAACAGGCATGCCAAGATGACATTTAAAAAACCAGATTGTCTTGGAAAACTTGTGAAGTGTGATTATTTTTATATAAGGGAAATTTAATACTGAGAATGGAGGTCTTGGATGTCCAACCTCTTAGCTCTTTTGCTGCCTATTGTAAGAAGAAGAGTTGTCAAAAAGATGAAGACTTTACTTCTTTACGTTTACACGGATGGAGCTGGAACATATCCTTCTTAGTAAAGTATCTCAAGAATGGAAGAAAAAATATGCCATGTACTCAGTACTATTAAGAAACCAATTTACAATCACTCACACTTTCTTTTTTTTTTTTTGAGACAGAGCCTCCAGCTGTCACCCTGGGTGGAGTGCTGTGGCATCCCAGCTCACAGCAACCTCCAATTCCTGGGTTCAAGCGAGTCTCCTGCCTCTGCCTCCCAAGTAGCTGGGACTACAGGCGCCCGCCACAACGCCTGGCCATTTTTTGGTTGCAGGCATCATTGTTGTTTGGTGGGCCTAGGCTGGATTCGAACCCACCAGCTCAGGTGTACGTGGCTGGCGCCTTAGCCCATTGAGCCACAGGCGCCGAGCCATGAAAATCATTTCTGATGTGATGCTAAAGCCTCTTCAGTAGTTAAGAGTTTGGGGCTTCACTGTCACTTGAAGCTAGACTAAATGTGAATCCCAGTTCCTCCACTTTGCTACAATATTTTACCTTATACAAGTTACTTAATCCTTTTATACCTCAGTTCCATCATTTGTAAAATGAGGACAATAATAGTATCTACCTCATAAATTGTGAGGGATAAATGAATCAATACATGTAAGGCACTTAGAAGAGTGCCTGGTATACAGTAAGTGCTTAGCATATGTTGGCCCTTACTGCTCACTCGTGACAGAGGCTCATTTCCTCCCGCTCCTTCCTCCAAAGATGGAGACAACTGATTAGCATCTTTCCTCTAAGAACCAACCATCAACCTGTGGGTACTAAATAACCCATCAGTTTTCTCTTTTCTGCATACACTATCTGTTTCTTTTCTACTGGTTCTGATTTAAAAATTGGAATTTAAAGATAAGTATATAGGCTCGGCGCCTGTGGCTCAACGGGCTAAGGCGCCAGCCACGTACACCTGAGCTGGTGGGTTCGAATCCAGCCCGGGCCCGCCAAACAACAATGACGGTTGCAACCAAAAAATGTCGGGCGTTGTGGCGGGCGCCTGTGGTCCCAGCTACTTGGGAGGCGGAGGCAGGAGACTTGCTTGAGCCCAGGAATTGGAGGTTGCTATGAGCTGTGATGCCACAGCACCATATCCAGGGCGACAGCATGAGGCTCTGTCTCAAAAATAAATAAATAAATAAAGATAAGGCTTGGCGCCTGTGGCTCAACGGGCTAAGGCGCCAGCCACGTACACCTGAGCTGGCGGGTTCGAATCCAGCCTGGGCCTGCCAAACAACAATGATGGCTGCAACCAAATTAAAAAATGGCCAGGCGTTGTGGCGGGCGCCTGTAGTCCCAGCTACTTGGGAGGTGGAGGCAAGAGACTCGCTTGAGCCCCGGAATTTGTGGTTGCTGGGAGCTTGATGCCATGGCACTCTATCCAGGGTGATAGCTTGAGGCTGTCTCAAAAAATAAAAATAAAAAATAAAAAATAAATAAATAAATAAAGATAAGTATATAAGGACTTGGTAATTGAGGAAGGGGCCTTACTGCTAATTTCCTCTGTTGACTTAGAGAACAAACCCTCCTATGTGGGGAGTTTCTTTCCATCAGACAGAAAAGTAGTATGAAGCAAGATATATATGTATGTAATATATATAATTTATACATGTATATATACACACATATATGCACACACATATGCATAAGTCTTGCTTTGTCACACAGGCTGGAATGCAGTTCTAGGATGATAGTTCACAGCAACCTCAAACTCCTGGGCTCAAGCAATCCTCCTGCCTCAGCCTCCTGAGTATGGACCTATATTTCTACCTTTGTGAAAGAATTTCACAGCACTGCTTATTTTCTTTTTAACATTTTTTTTTAACCTCAGGTTTTTTCTGCCTGAACACAACACTGTTTAGATATTTCTATGCTTGCAAATTCACCTGCTTTGGTGAATCTAATTTTTAAATTTTGTCATGAATCAAGTTAGGGCACTGGCGAACTGTGAATTTGAAATATAAAGAACAAACATTTTTTTCTTTATTTTTTGGGGGGTGGTGAGCACCACAAAAGCCTCAGGCAGACTGTGAGAGTACAAGGTGGTGCAGCGCTACCTGCTTACTTGCAAGTGCCGCAGGCCGATATTTGCATCTAACCATGTTGTGATCACATCCCACTTTTGTACTTTGTATCTCATCTAAAGAAGATACAGGGGCAGCGCCTGTGGCTCAGCGAATAGGGCACCAGCCCCATATGCCAAAGGTGGCGGGTTCAAACCCGGCCTCGGCCAAACTGCAAAACAGAAAAATAGCCGGGCGTTGTGGCGGACACCTGTAGTCCCAGCTACTCGGGAGGCTGAGGCAAGAGAATCGCCTAAGCCCAGGAGTTGGAAGTTGCTGTGAGCTGTGTGATACCATGGCACTCTACCGAAGGCGATAAAGTGAGACTCCGTCTCCACAAAAAAAAAAAAAAGAAGATACAGAAGTTGGGTGGCACCTGTGGCTCAAAGGAGTAGGGCGCCAGCCCCATATGCCGGAGGTGGCGGGTTCAAACCCAGCCCCAGCCAAAAACTGCAGAAAAAAAAGAAAGAAACAAGAAGATGCAGAAATCTTCAGAGGAAATCATCTTCCCCTCTGCCATGCAGAACTTCCACATGTACTGGGAATACCAGGACCTGATCACCATGGGCACCCAGTGCTGCCTTATATGGGAGCCCAACGCTATGCTCAGACCCACTCAATCCAGATCATGAAGTTGGAGGAGACTGCAGCCAGCAAGTGCCAGTGGCTAGCAGTCAAGCAGTTCCACAATTCCAAGATCAAATTCCTGCTGCCTCCTTGGGTCCTACATCTGATCAGCACAAGCCACGCTTCTCCACCAAGAGACCCAACACCTTATTCTAGATGCAGGGCCCTTTCACCTACGTCTGCTCATATAAATGAAGACATCAAATAAACAAAACAAAACACACACACAAAAATATCCCCCCAACCCAAAGATGTACACAGCTTTCTAGCTTCCTGCAAAAAGGTGTCCTCTCCTCCACAGGGTTTCTATTAGTCTTTGTAGAACATCTCTCATGGGTTGACCAATAAGGCCTCCTCTAGTCACACCCCTCTGCTCTGACAGATCCTGTCTCTGTGTTGTTCTGCCAGCCTCTGAGAATCTCTTGATAATCTACTAGGTATTCTCAATCGAGAGAGACCTACAGTAAGCAGAGAAGACTTTCAGAGGGTGTAGAACCTGAACTGATCTTGAATGACAGATAGGGTTCATACAGAGACAAGGGGGCAATCCAGGGAGCTGATGAAAGTGAAATAGAATGGATAAGTATGGCACTGAACTGAGGAGTAAGGGGGCCAGCTGAGCCAAGGAGAAGCACTTATAGTGAGAGGGAAGCCAGGAGAAAAAGCCATGTTGAAATGTTTTGTGAGGAGACTCTGTGAGAAAGCCATGGGAGAGCTGAGACTTCTTTTTATAAGAAAGTCAGAGCTTTTGAGTAATACTCCAGGGTATAGTGGAATATTTAGCACAACTATTGGCTACGTGTTCTTTGGGTGTATCATTTTGCCAAGAGATGCCTTGGCATGTTTACTCAGATATATTGGGAATTTTCCTTCATAATTATAAAAGCAGTATGTATTCATTATAGAAGAATCAAGAAACCAAAAAGAAGATAAACAATTCCACTCACCAAAATCAACTGCTATCAACACCTCACTGCATAGCTTTCTAAAGCCTTCTATAAACATACTTATGTTTAATAAAGTTGGTTATCTCATATTCTATTTTATAAGGTATGTTTTTATTTAATGTATTATGAATAATAGTCTCTGTCAATAAACATACTTCTATTATAGAATTTTAATAGCTACTAAGTTGGTGACTGTGTTCTTTTTTTTTTTTTTCCTGCAATTTTTGGCCAGGGCTGGGTTTGAACCCGCCACCTCTGGCATATGGGGCCAGCACCCTACTCCTTTGAGCCACAGGTGCCACCTCAAAATTTCTTTTTTTTTTTTTTTGCAGTTCTTTTGGATGGGGCTGGGTTTGAACCTGCCACCCATGGCATATGGGGCCAGCACCCTACTCCTTTGAGCCACGGTGACTGTATTCTTAAGGTTTACCCAGCCTCTGGAGTGATGAACTTTGCCGTCCATTTCAGAAATTTTTTTTCCTATAACAGAAAAATATTTCCTCTGTAACTGAGAATACTGTCTGGACATTCTGGATATCAACAGGGGACATAGTCATTTCTCTTTTTTCTTTAGCCAAACTGCAGTCTCTGGGGAAAGGGCTGTATTCTATCTGTAGAAAAGTTCCTGGCCACAAAATTTTGGCTATATCTATAAAATTCTATTTCCATGTAAGAGGGCATGGGATTTTTCTGAAAACTACAAAGGAGAGGAATAGAGATAGCTACCAATGATTTTAGGCATTGTCATATATGCTGAGTGCAGAAATCTGGTACTGGGCAGGCCCTGTTGTCTAGGGCCAGCCAGGCTTTTCATAAACACAGCCACCTAGATGTTGGCTGCTTAGGACTTCACTGTGTGGCTTCTGGGGCATAGAAGGCCTAGGTATAAAGATAATGTTAGCCTTTCCAACTATGGCATCCTTTTCAGATATAAGAGTCTGAGCTGACAGGAGCATGAGACCTATTAACTGTATTAATTTTTGGATTTATTACTAAGTGACTTTTTCTCTACACAAGTCTTCTGAATGTCCATTTGATGGCAAGAGAAGGAAGGGGATGTTCATTTTGTTTCATCTCTACTTTTTGTTGAATTTCTTCCCCCATTTCCACTTCATCCAATGGCTTTGTTTCTACATGATGTTTTTGATACCTGTATGTTCTGTTTCCAAACACCACTCTATTTCACTGCAGACATTGAGGGACTCTAATTGGCATTAGGGAGTTGTTTGTTTGCTTTCTTGCTTGCTTGCTTGAGATAGGGTCTTGCTCCATTCTCTAGGCTAGAGTGCAGCACTTCCTCATAGCTCACTGCAAACTTGAACTCCTGGGTTCAAGTAGTTTTCCTGCCTCAGGCTCCTAAGTAGCTGGGACTGCAGGTGAGTCCACATCTGGCTAAGTTTTGTATTTTTTGTAGAGTTAAGGTCTTGCTATATTGCCTAGGCTCAAGAGGTTCTCCTGCCTCTACTTCTCAAAGTGATAAGATTACAGGTGTGAGTCACCTGCCTGGCCAATAGAGTGCATTTAAAATCAGAGCCCCATTAGAAATTATAACAAAAAAAATATCTAACACATATTAGACATATACTATTCACAATTCTATCTAATTCCATTCAGTTCTCAGAAGAATCTTATTATTTGGCTGTTATGATTATTCACACTTTATAGATGAGAAAACTGAGACTCAAAAAATTTAGGTAAACTTGCCAAACTTCACATATCTGGGCAATTACAGAACAAGAATTCAAACCCAGGGCCATTTCTCACCCTGCTCTACTTTTTGTCAGGGAACTGAAAGGAACAACAACCACAAAATAAACCTAGTGTAAGATAAAGAGAACTGCTGACAAATAAGATACAACTCATTCCTTCTCTATGTTTAATGTCAATTTTTATATCCTGGCTTAGAGTGCTTATTATAAAGCTATTTGCTCAAGGTTATTCTCCTCCTACCCCGCCCCCATCATCAGATGATTTTTATTTATAGTTATGTTTAAACATCATGGGCAACATTCAGACTTGTTGTATACTGACTTTGCCATCTGAGCAAAGATTCTTTCTCAAAACATATTTGCTTTATTCACTCTCTGGTTTTCGCCACAATTTCGGACGATTTTTGTGCCCGTTTGTTTTAAACTTTTGCTTCAAATATTCCTTGGTTCTAGAATTGAACCAGTCAGGCAAATTAGTCAAGACCAGATTAATGAAACTAATTTTCAGATCAAATGAATATTTTGAGTTCTACAAAAGAAGCGAACATTCTGGATTTCTTCAAATGGAGAAGCTATTATGACTTAGTTATGTATTATTTATAATCATGTATGCTATACTTCACTTTACTGTCTGAATGCTAATAAGAGCTTCCTAGAATTCATTCCTTATGAAGAAGTTAAGTCATGGCATCTAATTACTTGGCAGGATGTTTAAGTTCATATAATTATGTATTCCCTGCATTTTTTGATGGTAGGGAGCCAAGTAATCTGCATCAGAGAAAATAAATAACACCCACATTCATGTTACCGACAAGGAGCTCACAGTACTTAAGGAAAACTCATTATAATCTTGGCACATAGTAAGTGCTGAATACCATTTTCATCTACCAAACTATCATCACCACCACCTTCCTAGGCAAAGAGAATTTATATTGGTTCTGTTCCATGTATCAGTTTTTGTAAGGTCAGCTGTGTGACTGATACCTTGCACTTTGGGTATGTAGTTTTATTTATTTATTTATTTATTTTTTGGCTGGGGCCGAATTTGAACCCACCACCTCTAGTATATGGGGCTGGCGCCCTACTGCTTGAGTCACAGGCACCACCTTGGGGTATGTAGTTTTAATTCCTGACTACTACCTTTGGCAAATTGTACCTTTTCCTTTTTTTTTTTTTAAGAGACAATGTCTCAATTTGTCGTCCTCGGTAGAGTGCGGTGGCGTCACAGCTCACAGCAACCTCCAGCTCTTGGGTTTAGGCAATTCTCTTGCCTCAGCTGGGACTACAGGCGCCCAGTTTGGCTAGGAATGGGTTCGAACCCGCCACCCTCGGTATATGGGGCCAGCGCCCTACTCACTGAGCCACAGGCGCCGCCCCACCTTTTCCTTTCTGAGTGCCTATCTGCTTCTTGCCCTATTATACAGGACCAGTTCTCATATAGGTTCAGGACAATGGTGAAGAGTAAGAAAAGATAGAACACTAGGTATGGGCACCAAATAATGTCTTCTTCCTTACTCATTCTACCACGGTCTTAACTCTTACTCCTTTCTTATTTGGCGGATGTTAACTGCAAAGCAGATTCAAAATTTGGGCTAAAAGGACTTTTTCCCAGTCAGGTAAATTAAATATGCAGTAAGTCTCCTGGAGGAGCAGATCTGAGGTACTTTCTTCTGGGCACACTAGTGGGAGGTTCAAAGACAAAGCAGAATTGCAATTCAGCCTGGGGAGGTCTAGCCAGTTGGCCTTGCCAAGCAGGTTGTCTTGGATGAAAGGATTTTCAGTCCTGCTATTGCCTGATGGGCTTCCAGTGCCGCCTTCAGCCTGTTGTTGGTTAGGATGATGCCCTAAGAGACAGTGAGCGCTGTCCTCCAGTACATCACTGAGGGCTTGGGTGTGACAGGGTTGACTGCGATGGAGGGTAGAGAGGCTGTAAGACAGGCCACCATGTTCATCTTTTGCCTTGCCCTTAGGGTAAAATGTCCTTTGGGGACATTCTCAGATCCTGGAGACATCATTATCTCTTTTCTGCCTATCCCAAACCAAACCTATTTTGAGTCAGTACTGTTGGAAGAATACAAGCTCCAGAGCAGGTCTCCTCCTCTGGATGACCCCTCTATCCCTAAAGCATGGGAACTAGCACATAGTTTGTGCTCTATGGAGCCAAGTATTTCTGTAAATTCAGGTACAATAGAATGAGAAAACATTTCGCAAGCCACAAAGAGATTCATAACCAGACCAAGGTCCGATTCTAGAGAATAATAGTTTTATTTATTATTATTGTATTCAGCCATAAAGAATAACAGTTTCCTTTAAAGTGCAGATCGTCGCTGTGTCTAATACCCGGATGCGGTCAGGACAGGTGTATCCGCGTTCTATGGGTTTTCCCTCTAGGAAGCAGGCCAGGGCGGGCAAGGGTTGAGGGTCTCTCATTCCCAGGGGAACTGGACTCAAAGGAATGTGACGCGCGCAGGGAAGCGAGGCGCGGTCGGTGGCCCAAAGAAAAGCCCAAGCTTCGCCCTCCCACAGCGCCCAACCAGACTCCTAGGCCCAGGTGTGTAGCGGAGGAGTCAGGTGCACTTCGCGGCACTCCCCCAGCAGGTACACCCTCCTCCGCCTACGCCTGGCCTAATTACAAAGTGCCGGCAGCTCCCAGAGGTGGGAGTGGTTATTTCAACCAGGATGCCACTCGATGCCCATTCCTGCCCCTAAAGCTACGGGAACCCTACACAATTCCAGCGTTGTTGCACACGGAGGAGCCACGGTGTCGCAATTCTCGTCTACGAAATCCGGTTGCCAGTCCCCAGGTGAAGAGCTGAGGAATACCACCAGCAGTTCGTTCCCGAGGGAACAAATCGCAGGCCTAGAGACTCCGCACCCACCAGGCCGCGCCTGCGCCGGGCCTCGAGGGCGTGGCGCTGCTAGGGGATTAGCCTCATTCGCGGTTGCGAGCACTGCGCTTGCTCGGATTCCGTTCTTTCCCCTCCCCCGCGCTCCCCTTCCTTTTGGGAGACCACGCCCTAAACGCGAAGGCACCTCAGTTGCCAGCCCGGTACGCCGCGTCTGCGTCCTAGCCCGTAGTTTGCGTCTCGCTCCCAGCCGACCCGGACCTGCCCTGCTGCTGCGCGTCTGACGTCCCGCCCCTTCTCCCCTCCGCTCCCCGCCTCCTGACGCTGGGCGTGACGTCACCACGCCGGGCGGCCGCCATTACAGAGAGCCGCGTTCCGGAGCTAGGACGAGCGGAGGAGGCGCGGCGGCCGGCGGCCGAGCACTGCGAGAGAGAGCCAGCGGGCCGGCGCCGAGCAACCGTCAGTGGCCAGAGAAGTCTTTCGGGAGCCGAAGACGGTGTGTGCGTGTGGCCCGTGTGCGGGCGGCGGCGCGGGAGGAGTGAGGAGCGGCAGCCGGTTCGGGTGGGTGGCATCATGGACGAGAAGGTGTTCACCAAGGAACTGGACCAGTGGATCGAGCAGCTGAATGAGTGCAAGCAGCTGTCCGAGTCCCAGGTCAAGAGCCTCTGCGAGAAGGTGAGCTGCAGTCTGGCTGAGGGAGTCGCCGCGGGGCCCAGCCCGCCAAGGAGGAGGCGGCTGTGGGGAGAGTGCAACATGGCGGAGACCGCCGGCCCGGGCCCCCCAAGCCTCCCCGACCGGCCCCAGGCCCGGCCGGCGGCGGCTGCCGACAGACCCGGCGCCCCTGCCTCCCGCGCAGGGATTGGTTGTCGCCGCCACCGCCGCCTAAAATGGCGCCGTTACCCCGATTCCAGGGCTTTTGAGCCGGGCGGGGTGGCAGGGACAGCAGAGACCCCGTGGATCAGGGTCGGGGACAGTATTGGGATCCCAGTGAAGGGGCTTGAGTTCTGTGGCTAGGGAAGGAGGCCCGGTCCTCCCTATGGTGGGGTAAGAGGCTTTTCTTCTATGTTCAGTCCTCATTTTTCTGTCCAACGCTGCCCAGAGGGTCCCTCAAAGGCAGTCTTGCATGCCAGAGACCAGGATCTATCTAAAGGTCACACAGCTTTAGTACCGTTTTGGGTGGTTTGTATTAAACTCAACAAGCGACCTTCTCCAGAGGTGTATTTAAGGGGTGTCTTTGAGAATTTTAAAGTTAATCTCTAACCTAATTTCTACGAAGGTAATGGTGGTGTTTATAAGGGAGGAGTTCAACTTATGTTTCATTGTTGAAACAGATAGAGAATATGGTGAGTCATACTATATGAGGAGCTTTGGGATTGGAAATCAAATATTAGTTTAATCTGTGATTTCTGATGACTCAAATTGGGTCGCGTGGAACCTTTTTCTACACTTAACATACTTGGCATGTTGCCATTTATTTTTAAGATGAGCAGCATAAACTGGAAGAGCAGCACATTTTGTATCCTAGCTTTTTTTTTTTTTTTAAAAAGTACTTTGATTGTATTTTGTGGCTGCAAGTAATAGTAGTAGTAATAACTGGCGACTGATCTCTTAGTGTAGTTCAGACACTGTGCTTCGTGTTTATTTCACAGATAGTGAAATGGAATGTTACAGTCCACATACTAACTCCAAACTTTGTATTTTTACCTAATTCTGGTTTGTTTTGGAAAACAAAGGTAGTCTTTTTAGCAATTAGCTTTGCGGTGTATTTTTAAAATCTTGTAACTCAGTTTTAAAATTAACTTTACACAATGTCGTTTTAGTACAGAATAGTGGAATATCATTAACATTACTTGTTAGTGAAAATAGTTATTGGAGAGTTATTCCGATTTGTTTGTAATTTAATGTGAAAATTAGACTCATGAGTTTGGTGTATATGTTCTCAAGACAGGCTTTTTCAGAAACCATACTGTGAGCAATTGGAATTTAAGTAAGTCAAATTTAGGTTTACTTATCTCAACATAACTCCATTACAGGTTGATGAGGTGGTATATCATCTGTTGCAGCTGAATTCTAATGGTAGCAATATGTTGAATCTCCTGTTACTTTACTCCTTAATTCTCTCACGTTAAAAGAGGTTGGTTTTATTTCAGAGGTTTAGAAATAGGCCTTTACAAATTATCTAATGTATGTTGGCAGGTCTTAATTTCTAGGTACTGTAGATTGTGATATTTCTGAATTTAAGGTTCAGTACTTTATGTAAAAAACTTTGAGTCAATAGCTGCCTAGTTGACTAGTCATTGGTGGAGGAAACATTGACAGGGCAGTAATGAAGTAATTGAAACACCACTCAACTGTGTGTTAGATCTGGACACTAGTTGTCTTTCTGCTTGATGTGAGGTAATTGTGACAGACTTTGGATCAACCACTTTACTTGGTTCTTGCTTTTCTGTCCATAAAACTAAGAATTAAAACATGTTTTGAGATTACTTTTGCGAGATTATACAATCAATACTATTTTAAATTAGTACTTTGAGTTGAAACTTCGAACACTTAGTATCCAAGTTTCATACTCTTTATGAGGAAAATCAAAAGTAGTGAAGAATAAGTATGCTTATTCTCAAGGTCCTTGAATCTAGTGGGGAAAACAAGCACAGTATGGAAATGAGTGGAAATTAAGTATGGAAGTGGAGGATTTACAATAGAGACTGTAGAAGATACTGCTGGGTATTAAGATGTGGTAGTTGAAGCTTAATGGATCAAGTGTTTGTTTTCCACATTTTTAAAATTTTTTTTATTGTTGGGGATTCATTGAGGGTACAAGAAACCAGGTTACACTGATTGCATTTGTTAGGTAAAGTCCCTCTTGCCCCCCAAAGATGTGTTGCACACCAAAACCCCACCCCTCCCTCCTTCCCTCTCTCTGTTCTTTCTTCTCCCACCCACCACACTCCTTCCCTCTCTTTACTCTCTCCTTCCCCTACCCCCACTGTGTACTAGTTCATTGTCTTCGTATCAAAATTGAGTACATAGGATTCATGCGTCTCCATTCTTGTGATGCTTTACTAAGAATAATGTGTTCCACTTCCATCCAGGTTAATACAAAGGCTGTAAGTCTCCATCTCTCTCTTCTTTTTTAAGAGACAAGGAGTCTCATTTTGTTGCCCTCCGTAGAGTGCTGTGGCGTCACAGCTCACAGCAACCTCCAGCTCCTGGGCTTAGGCGATTCTCTTGCCTCAGCCTCCCCAGAAGCTGGGACTACAGGCGCCCACCACAACGCTTAGCTATTTTTTGTTGTACCTGGGTTTGAACCTGCCACCCTCAGTATGTGGGGCTGGTGCCCTACTCACTGAGCCACAGGTGCCACCCAATCTCCATCTTTTTTAATGGCTGAATAGTATTCCATGGTATACAAATACCATAGCTTGTTAATTCATTCCTGTCTTTTTAAAACTAAGGTATAGTAAGGTAAATCAACTTACTAGATTTCCATTGCTCATTCAGCATGCACAGGTGTTAGTTTAAGAACCAAAAAGATAGGAATAATATTAAAAGCTAGGCGTTTCATAAAATTTTCCATGGAATGTATCCCTTTTGGTGAATATCATCATACAGACTTCATATTGTTTTTAACTCGTTGTAAGTATTTAAACTTTTGGAACTATGTTAAACATCCAAATTACATTAATTTGAAGACAGTTTTTAGGTATTTGGGATGCATGACTTGATATCTTTTGTACAAGTTTTTCTGTAGTAAAACAAAATTCTCTTTCCATTGTTAATATTTACATGGCTAGTGGCGTCTCTGGGTGGAAGCTACATATGCTCTTTGGTGTGATTGCCTTCTAAATAGAAATTTTGAAAATATTAAGGGTTAAATTTTAATTACAAGAAGGAATGATACAAAAACCTTCCCTCTACCCACCTGAATGTGCCTGATCCAAAATAAAGTTACATAGTAAAGGTGGATATATACTGTAAGAGATATTTGTGATTAAAATATCCTGAGGACATTATTAATGATATTGCACTGACAGTAGTAGGTGTTGAAAATGGAGAGAACCCAAGTGTGCATTTATAGACAAAGGTGAACATGGTTTTTATGTTACATGCTCGAAGTTTATATCAAAGCCAGAGTTGTTATATGTGCAGTATACTTTGTCATTTTGTGTTCATAATTGATTGTTTAAAAATTTGGTATGTAGTTTTGTTTTAGGCACAGTTCTATTATGGTAGCAGTGTTACATCTGTACAACTGGCCTGGTATGTTTCCATTTATAGATTGAAAAAAGTAAATAGTATCAACTTGCTTTTGCATTAGCTACACGTAAACAGTCTTTTATTATATGACTTCACCTTTGGTTTAAGTTGGGAATGATTTTTGGCTTTGTGCTTTCAGGTCTTACCAAATGTGTGGAGAATGTTGTTTGATAGCCAGATTTCCCCCCCCCACCCCCCCCAAAGGAGTTTTTTACTCTAAGTATGCTGTTTTCCATTGCCCTGTAAGCACTATAAATAAAATGCAGTCATTAAGCCTTCACTTAGTTTTAATACGTGGTACATGAACAAGGAAAAAGCAAACAGCTTCTTACTAATTAGACGAACTAAAAAGTGTATTGACCAAGGTTATATTTTATATAAGGTGGGTAATACATTTGTCTCAGTATGTATGTATGTTTAATTTAAAAGGCTGTTTGGCTCATTTCCGTAGAACTAATTTGAATATTGAGAACAAACTGGTTCAGGAGCATTATTCTCATCATACTTCTATATATATAATTCTCTTAACGTGTTTATGAGATAGTTTTTGTTTTTGGTTATAGCTGTTAACCAAAGGCTCAGAAAGGCAAAGTGACTGGACTGTAGGCCCTAAAATTGAGATTCCCTAGGCTTGTAGATACTGAGACTAATGTTCCAGTATTGCTTTACAAATCCAGTTCTCTTTTCAGAGGTAGTGTTAACAATGAGCAATGTAGGTGAAGGGCCAAACTAAATTGTGGAAGTAACAATTTTGTAAAATGAAGCACTTGTTTTTCTCATTGCTTGAAAGGTTTTCTATTCATGTCACATACTGTTGTTCTACTTTGTCCTGGAAACAGTAATTCTTCTATTTTGAATGTGACTGATTATTAAGTATGTTTGCTCGTTAGATAAGATTGGTGAAATGAAAACCCCAGATCATTTTCCATGTATTCTCAGATAGTATAAATCATGATCCAAAGACTGAGTTGTAAAATACTCTACTAAAGTTGATATGTTCATCACAGCTTATAAAATGCCTTTCTTTTTCCTCCTCATAACTTCCAGAGTCAGACACACATCCGTGTGTTTGTTTCATGATCTCCTGGGCAAAGAGCAGTAATGCAGTCGTCAGTTTTGTGTCGATTTAATATGGAAATATGGAAAAACGAGCAGTTGTATTCAGATATAAAGGTTTCCTAGGACTCTGTTCTCTTCATTGGGGCCACAGTTTGTCTTCAAAAAATGGCAATAAGGCTAAGGTGTTGTAGAGAGAATGGTGGATTCTGGAGGAGTAGATGGGACAATGTATTACTTTACTAGTCTGGTGTTCCCCTGTTTTGTATCTCATTGTAAGTAAAATTTATCAAAGTTACCTCTGAGGTATCCTTTGTTTTGTTTGGAGGAAACAAATCAGGAAAACCAAGAGACCAGTGAGTTTGGATTGAGGTGGTAGGGTCTTTTTTGAGGGTGCTGAGGAAAGATAGGCAAAGTTATGTATGACAGGGAAACACTATTTACTCTTTCTACTTTGACCCATTTCCCTTCTACTTAAAAAGAAATTACTTATTTTTTATTATAATACTACCATTGTC
Source organism: Perodicticus potto (assembly GCA_963574655.1). Taxonomy (NCBI): domain Eukaryota; kingdom Metazoa; phylum Chordata; class Mammalia; order Primates; family Lorisidae; genus Perodicticus; species Perodicticus potto. The sequence goes on along the minus strand of CAUYRH010083069.1, from coordinate 3,710 downwards.
ATTTTGGAAAGCTGAGGCAAGTGGATCTCTTGAGCTCAGGAGTTTGAGACTAGCGTGAGCGAGAATGAGACCCCGTCTCTACTTAAAATAGAAAAATTAGCTTGGTGTTGTGTCGGTGCCTGTAGTCCCACTCACTCAGGAGGCTGAGGAAAGAGGATCACTCAAACCCCTGAGTCTGAGGTTGCTGTGAGCGGTGGAGCCACAGCACTCTCCCCAGGGTGTACAAATAATACCACTCTTGCCTGGAAAAGTCCTCAATCTAAATTCTCGTATGCAAGCAAGATCTTAATTGGACTAGAACTATAAAGGGGGAAGATTTTTGTTTTTTGTTGTTCCAAATGACTTTTCTTTCTGTTACTAAGGCAAAAATGGAATAGGCTAAAGAAGAGAGAGGACCTGGTTCGGCGCCTGTGGCTCAACGGGCTGAGGCGCCAGCCACGTACACCTGAGCTGACGGGTTCAAATCCAGCCTGGACCCGCCAAACAACAATGACGGCTACAACGAAGAAATGGCCGGGCGTTGTGGCGGGCGCCTGTAGTCCCAGCTACTTGGGAGGCGGAGGCAAGAGACTCGCTTTAGCCCAGGAATTGGAGGTTGCTGTGAGCTGGGATGCCACGGCACTCTATCCAGGGTGACAGCTTGAGGCTCTGTCTCAAAAAAAAAAAAAAGAAGAGAGAGGTCCTTAGCTGTCAATAAATGGGAGGTGGGGTGTGAAAGAACAGTGAAGAACAATCTTTGATTAACTGTTTAATTTCGTCACAATACAGTGTTTCTATCTGTTTATATAGTCTGTTGTGGATTGTGGTTTGGAATGGATATACAAAGCAATGACAGGTAATCTGTATGTATCTGAATCTGGGTATTTTGTAAACTATACATGATGAGCTCATGAGTTGCTCTTGCACTGCGAGTCCTCATTTCTACCTTAGCCATTTAGTTACTGTGAGAGGAGACTGTTACCCTTCTGGTGTTGGGACTGAAAAAATGTTGTAAACCTTTGTTCTGTACTGCTCTTGGTTAACAAACAGAATTTGGGCTCGGCACCTGTAGCTCAAGCGGCTAAGTCGCCAGCCACATACACCAGAAGTGGCTGGTTTGAATCCAGCCCGGGCCTGCCAAACAATGACAACTACAACCAAAAAATAGCCAGGCGTTGTGGCAGGCGCCTGTAGTCCCAGCTACTTGGGAGGCTGAGGCAAGAGAATTGCTTAAGCCAAGGAGTTGGAGGTTGCTGTGAGCTGTGATGTCATACCACTCTACCTAGGACGACAGCTTGAGGCTCTGTCTCAAAATAAAACAATTTGTTTACCTGGCTAAAAGGATGCAGAGTTAGAGTTCACAAAGGTTATAGACTTGAGTGACCCTGATGCAGACTCTTGTCACAATGTATATTTGTTTTGGGAATGAATTCAGCCAGTGTTTATTAAGCCCTCATTATATGCATTTTCACTATTTAGCTTTGTCTGAATTGCATTATCTTACTTTAGTGTATAAGGATTTGTTCAGTTTTGCTGTAATTAATAGCACAGTTTCAGATTAGCCAGCAGATTTACTTTATAGTTAAATCTAGATAGGAAATGTTTACAAATGTTTGTCAGTGGTGATTAAGTAACACCATCATCTGTAAATGAGCAGGAGTCCTTGTCTTGTATTCTTTTGGGTGGCTTTAACTTAATGAAAGAGGCTTAAGTGCTTTAGGGTGGAGTGAAATTTTAGTGATGATGGAAGGAACCTTAAAAACCATCCAAGTTAAGTCACCATTGGTAGATGAGCAAGGAAACAGATCCAGAGTGGTTGTTGAATCTCGTTCAGGATGAATTGTGAGAATTTTTAAAATAACTACATATATAGCAACATTCCTCAGTTGTTAAGTGGGTTAACATTTTTTCCCCATGTAGGAATAATTGAGAATGTTTAATCATGCATATATGTAGGTTGGTTGATAAAGATTCAACTTTAGGCTCGGCGCCTGTAGCTCAGAGGCTAGTGCGCCAGCCACATACATCAGAGCTGGCGAGTTCGAACCCAGCCCAGGCCTGCCAAACAACAATGACAACTACAACAACAACAAAAGATTCAATTTTAAAGAAAATGGTGGTTCCTTTTGGTCAGAGGTGAAAGTGATTATATGACATAAACAAATGGGAAGCCAACAAATTTCATATTTTTAAAGCATTATCCCTCGTTCACATTTTTCTTTCATTAGGTCCTAAGCCTTAAAGCCAAATGAAAAAAACGCAATCCCCTAGAACATTACAATGATGGTTATATTGCAGTGGAAGTTCTATAAGTTGACCCTCCAAGGGACTGTAACAGACTGGTCAACAAATGGAAGTGGTCAATATAAGGAACTAGGCTTACTGTACTGATAGGTACATGTGGTTCATGTCTGGACTACAAAAATTAGGTCAGTTTGAGGTGGTTAGTGTAGGGAGGTGGTCACCTGTGGAGGTTTTTGTTTTGTTTTGTTTTGAGACAGAGTCTCAAGCTGTCGCCCTCAGAGTGCTGTGGCATTACAGCTCACAGCAACCTCAGACTCTTGGGCTTATGCAATTCTCTTGCCTCAGTCTACCAAGTAGCTGGGACCTATAGGCGCCTGCCACAACGCCTGGCTTTTTTTGTTTGTTTGTTTTGCATTTTTTTTGTCCAGGGACAGGTTTGAACCCACCATCTCTAGTATATGGGCGTGGCGCCCTACTCTTTGAGCCACAGGCACCACCCTGCCCAGCTATTTTTTTTTTATTGGTCGGGGCCAGGTTTGAACCCCCTGCCCTCGGCATATTGGGCCAGTGCCCTACTCCTTGAGCCACAGGCACCGCCCAAGAATATATCACAAGAACTGTTAACCCAGACAGGATGTCTGCTGGGGAAACACATTCTTTTTTTTGAGACAGAGCCTCAAGCTGTCACCGCTGGATAGAGTCACAGCTCACAGCAACCTCCAATTCCTGGGTTCAAGCGAGTCTCCTGGCTCCACCTCCCAAATAGTTGGGGCTACAGGCGCCCGCCACAACACCCGGCTGTTTTTTTGGTTGCAGCCATCATTGTTGTTTGGCAGGCCCAGGCTGGATTCGAACCTACCAGCTCAGGTGTACGTGGCTGGCGCCTTAGCCCATTGAACCACAGGCGGCGAGCCCCAGCTATTTTTTGATTGCAGTTGTCATTGTTGTTTTTAGCAGGCCCGGGCTGGGCTCAAACCCTCCAGCCTCAGTGCGCGTGGCTAGCGTCCTACTGACTGAGCTATGGGCACCAAGCCAGCTGTGGAGGTATTTTTTTTTTGTAGAGATAGTCTCTCCAGGTCACCCTCAGTAGTGTGCCGTGGCATCACATAGCTCACAGCAACCTCCAACTCCTGGGCTTAGGCGATTCTCTTGCCTCAGCCTCCCAAGTAGCTTGGACTACAGGTGCCCACCACAACACCCGGCTACTTTTCTGTTTTTGCAGTTTGGCCAAGGCCAGGTTTGAACCCACCACCTTCGGTATATGGGGCTGGCGCCCTACTCTACAGGCGCCACTCTGGAGTACATTTTTAAAACATTGTTGATATCATTCATAGATTTTCTTAAATTTTTTTTTTTAATGATGATGGTTTTTGTATACCTGATCCTGAACTCTCAGACTGTGGTTTACTCATTCAAAATGAAAAGGCTGGGCTACATGACTTATCTTTAAAGTCTCTCCTCATTCTAATAATTTATGATCCTATGTG
>CAUYRH010083068.1:0-10476 GCA_963574655.1 Perodicticus potto | reverse complement strand
ATACAAATGTCTTCATATAATAACTGAGAAAATGCCAGGAAGGCTATGTTAATCAGTTTGATGAAAATAGTTAAGACTGTATATGAAACCAGCACATTGTACCCCTTGATTGCACTATTGTACACAGCTATGATTTAATAATAAAGACAATAAAATTAAAAAAAAAAAGATCTGAGGGAAAGAAATTGCACAGCGATATATATTCCAAAATATCATGTTTTACACCAAAAACGTGCCAATTTCTGTCAATTAAAGAATGAATAAATAAGATTTATGTAGCAAAACAAACAAACAACCCCCTATCCCCTGCACAACTGATGTTTAAAAATAAATGAACAAATACACCATAGGCATAAGGGGAATAAAATCATCTCTACCTGAGAAAAGATTAAAAAGAACACAAAACATAACCATAATACTCAATAAAATAACCCATGACAATAATAAATTATAATCATCATGATAAAATAAGTTGTGATAAGATAAGCCATGTAGGCTGGGTGCCTGTAGCTCAGTGTTTAGAGTGCCAGCCCCGTGCACCAGAGGTAGCGAGTTTAAACCAGACCTGGGCCTGCTAAACAAACAAACATAAAAAGATAAACCATGGAATTCCATAAAATCACACTCAAAATTAATAATAATTTCCTGATTATCATTACTACCAGAATTAAAATTTCTTCAAATATTTCAAAACTCTCTTTTCATGGTTGCTTGGCCAGGGCCGGGTTTGAACCCACCACCTCCGGCATATGGGGCCGGTGCCATAATCCTTTGAGCCACAGGTGTCACCCTCTTAAGTCTTTTCTAATCCATAAAAGAATGTCTTCCTTTTAACTTTTGTACATTTTATTTGTTGAAGAAACTGGGCCATTCGTCTTGTGGAATAACTAGAAAGACTAACAGATTTTAGATTTCTCTGGGTTTTTTTTTTTGGCCTTGGGCATTTTTTTTTTTTGAGACAGAGCCTCAAGCTGTCATCCTGGATAGAGTGCCGTGGCATCCCAGCTCAGAGCAACCTCCAACTCCTGGGCTCAAGCGAATCTCTTGCCTCCGCCTCCCAAGTAGCTGGGACTACAGACCCTTGCCACAACGCCTGGCCATTTTTTGGTTGCAACTGTCATTGTTGTTTGGCGGACCAGGGCTGGATTCAAACCCGCCAACTTAGGTGTATGTGGCTGGCGCCTTAGCCTGTTGAGCCACAGGTGCCGAGCCCCTTGGGGCTCTTTACTGTTCAGTGTTTTAAAGTCCCTTACATTAATTCTTCTCCAAGTGGTTATGAAAGCAACTTGATATACTATTAGCTTCATTTGGTTCAATTTGATTTTGAGGTTACCCCCTTTAAAAAGGGGGTTGATTTTTTAAAATATGATTTTGCGTTTTGACGCTCTAAAATATTTACATGGCTGAAAGAAAAAATTATGAAAAAGAGACAAGCAGAGATGTTTCAGGCTCCATGTCTGCCTCCTTCCCCATTCAACCGTCATCCTCTCCTTCACCTTGGAGATAATATTTCATTAGCTTTTGCTTTATCCTCCCATTGTTGTTTATATGTGTGTATATATACACACATATATACCAACAATGGCTGGTATATATGTATATATATATATATATATATACACACACACACACACACACAGCCAGTCCCTGAGTTACAAATATCCAGGTGACGTCTGACTTACCCTTATGAATGGAGACTAGTGCAGGTAAACATCCCTGTTCCAGCTTACATACAAATTTAGCTTAACAATAAACCTACAGAACCTATCTTGTTTGTAACTTGGGGACTGCTACTGGTATTCCTCCTCTCCTGTAACAAAACAAGCTAGCACACTCTATTTACTCTTCTGCCCTTGTACTTCTCACTTACCAGTGTACTCTGGAGGCCATTCTTCTTCCTCTTATAGCTGCACAGCAGTTCATTGTGTGCATACTTGATAATTTATTCAATCAGCCCCCCACTGATGGACATTTGAGTTGTTTTCAGTCTTTGTGATTACAAATAGGGTTGCAGTAAGTAACCCTGAGCATTCGCCATTTCACAATTTTGATAGGTATGTTTGGGACAGACTCCTAGAACTGTGGTTGCTGGGTCAAAGGGAAAATCATGTGTAATTTTTCTGGACATTATGAAATCTTCCTCCAAGAGATCATACTATTGCGAATTCTCATCAGCAGTGTAAGAGAATAACTATTTTCCCAGAGTCTTACTAATAGATTATATTGTCAAACTTTTGGATTTTTGACTCTTTAAAAGATAAGCAATAGGCTCGGCGCCTGTGGCTCAACAGGCTAAGGCGCCAGCCATGTACACCTGAGCTGGCGGGTTCGAATCCAGCCCGGGCCCGCCAATCAACAATGACGGCTGCAACCAAAATATGGCCAGGTGTTGTGGCGGGCGCCTGTAGTCCCAGCTACTTGGGAGGCGGAGGCAGGAGACTCGCTTGAGCCCAGGAATTGGAGGTTGCTGTGAGCTCTGATGCCATGGGACTCTCTCCAGGGTGACAGCTTGAGGCTCTGTCTCAAAAAAAAAAAAAAAGATAAGCAATAATATTTCAGTACATAGTACTTTAAGTTTGCAATTCTCTTATTATGAGCAATGGTGAACATATTTTCAATTATTTTATTTGCTTTTTTTTTTCTGTGAAATGCTTGTTCATATATTTGCCCATTTTTCTATCCAGGTATTGTGGATTTTTCATGAGAAGTTCTTTATTTTTAATGTTTTTTGGAGACAGAGTCTCACTCTGTTGCCCCAGGCTAGAGTGCTGTGTCAGCTTAGCTCACAGCAACCTCAAACTCCTAGATTCAAGTGATCCTGCTGTATCAGCCTCCTGAATAGTTGAGACTAGGTGTCTACTGCAATGCTCCACTGATTTTTCTATTTTTAGTAAAGATGGAGTCTCACTTTTGCTCTGGCGGGTCTTACGCTCCTGAGTTCAAGAGATACTCCTGCCTCAGCCTCCAGCTTCTTTTTCTATTTTTGGTAGAGATGGGGTCTTGCTCTTACTCATGTTGGTCTTGAACTCCTGAGCTGAAGGGATCCTTCCACCTTGGCCTCCCAGAGTGCTAGGATTACAAGCATGAGCCACTGCACCCCACCTTGAGAAGGTCTTTATTAAGGATATGAACCCTTTATCTGTGGTGCAATTTGCGATTATTTCTCCCAGCATTTCAGTTGCCTTGTGATTTTACTTGGGATGTTTTTATATTGCCATGGAGCCAAGCTTGTTAATCTTTTAACACTTTTATGAGTTACAATTAGGAAAGATTTTGCTTTTCCTAGTTATAAAATATTTCACTAATTTTTTTTACATTATTTGTATGGTTTCATTTTTACATTTAGATCTCTGATTCGTTTGAAATTATCCTGGTGCTTAATGTGAGGAATGGATCTAATTTTATCTTTTCCATATGGCTATCAAATTATATAGTATATGAATTCTATCATTTTAACATGTACACACACACACACACATTCGCACCCACATTTGGAAGGATATATCCTAAAATTTAAACACTGGTTGATTCTGGGTGGTAGGATTATGAATGTTTTCTATTTTCTGGTATTTGTTTTTGTTGTTGTTTTTTTAAAATAGAGTCTCACTCTGTGGCCCAGGGGTAGAAGGTAGTGGCATCATCATAGCTCATGGTAACCTCAAACTCTTGGGCTCAGGTAGTCCTCCTGCCTTAGCCTCCTGAGCAGCTAGGACTGTAGGTGTGCACCACCACACCTAGCCAATCATTTTCTGGGGTTTTTTTCTTATTTACAGCATATCCTGGGAACATTTGTTTCTGACAGGACATAGTACAGGCCCACTGAAATAATTTTTTTGAAACTAAGTTTGTAATTCATACCTAGGCAGTCCAACAAGTACTGGAGGGCCCACTGTGCTCACTGAACTGTGTGTGCTGTGTGCTGGGGGAAATAAACAGGAAAGCGTGATTACTGGGACGGAGTCATCTAAAAAGTTAGGTCCCTAGCTGTGAGGGGAGTTGAGGTCATGGGGGAAGCCAAGGGAGAGTTATGGAGGGAGCGAAGGATTCACAAGAGATCTCTGTGGGCTGAGTGATCTGGAAAGCTTCAGGCGGGAGGTGTCTTCCAGTTTGTTCTTGAAGGATGAATAGGATTTAGACCGACAGAGTAACCAGAGCTGCATCAACTCCAGGAGTCGATGTTGTGAGCAGAGGTGGATGGGAACCCCAGAGAATGAGTGAGGGACCAGGCAGGCAAGCCAGCTAAAGAGGAAATGCTTAGAGCAAGAGCTGCTGCTCACTGTGGCTGGGAGCAAAGCTCTCTGCTCCTGATAGGGGTGAGGTTGTCTCCAGTGTCAAGGGCCAGGGAGCCTCTCAGGGGATCCCGTTACATACAGAGTCCCTCCCCAGGGCGCTCATTTCTGCTGGTGAACCGCTTACAGATGCTGAAGTCCTCAAGCAAAGAGAATATCAAGCTCTGCTTTTAATCGTTCCATCCTTGGTTGGCACCCATGGTTTGAGGACCTGCGAGTCCGGTGTAGGACACCGCCAGCCCTCCACAGATGGGAACGTGACCTCTTGGTGGGGCCCATGGGGCACAGATACCCCGGTTTAGATGGATTTCTGCTTAGAAGGTTTAATAGGTACAAACTTCCCTCCTCTTCCTCCCTGTCTCCTCCAGGCAGGCAGAGTGAGTGGCATTTCTAGTGGGTGAGGAAGAGTGTCGAGGGGAAGGGCAGTTAAGTCTAATAGCCAGAAGCAGCCTCCTGATCACCTCTGTACAGCCGCCTCATTCCTTTGAGTGTTAAAGTTAAAAAAAAAAAAAAAAAAGCCTCCAAATTTCCAGCTAACCTTCCTGATTTTGCATTTGTGTATCTGGTGGGCATGGGAGCCTTTGCAGCTGTTCCTCTTCTGCGGCTGCCTGTAAGCCCCATGTCCATGTTTTCTCCTGCAGCCGCCCCTGGATTGTTCCCCTTCACTTTGTGTTCTCCATTTTCAGGGCAAGGCAAAGGTGCTGAATTCACCCCACCCCAACCCCCAGGAGTTCCTTAACTGCCTGAGACAATCCATTCCATGTTTAGAAGCCCCCACTTGAGTCTAACCTGAAGCTCTCATGCTGCAGAAATAGAGAATGCCCAAAGGCCACCTTTCCCCCTTAGTTACAGATTCTACCCTCGTTTCCCTTTAGAGGGCTGCCTGGTGGGATGGACCAAGCATGGGCTCTCAAGTTGGATGGAACCATGGCTCTGTCACTGTCTGCTCTCCTGGGTGACCTCAGGCCAGGGACATAGTTCTGCGCCTATTCCTGCACCTCACGTGGTTGTGGTGAGGATGAAACAGCCCACACAAAGTGCCCGGCTCATGGGCAGAACGCTACAAAAATTACTTTCTTTGAGATGTTCAAAACCTCTTTGGTGTGGCCCTAACCTCACCCGTTCTGTTTTTCAACACTTTATCAGTCCCCTCTTTGACCACATAACTGTTCTAGAAGGCACCAAGCTTACCCAGAAGCCTATTTTGCACTGGCGCAATGGAAATATTCCTTTGGGGGTGAGATTTCTATGTCAAGAACTGGCTGCTCGGCCCAAGGAGTCTGCCCCAGGGGAGAGAGAATCCCGGGACAGATCAATGCCTGCGGAGCAGGATGGGACAGACGCAACCTTCCTCAGTGACCGGACACCAGTCTCCATGGGAATTAGCATGAGGCTTCCCAAATGTCAGGTGCACATTTCTATCTTTCTGTCTGAGCTGTCTGTCTTCTGCCTCCGTGGACCTGAACCACATTCTCCCAGAAATAAGTGACCCAGGCCCCTGTGGAGTGACCTACGCAGAAAGCATGGCTCCTCGAGCATGGGAAGGGAAATGGGACAGTGCGTAAGGGACAGGAGAGGCTCCTGTGAATTAAACAGGGCACACAGGACTGGTCAGGAGCATGTCATTAATGTCGCTGCTGATTTCCCCTGGGAGCACCGGGCTTGCTCTCTCCCACTTTTCGCCCTCTTTTTTGCATCTCGGAACCCCTTTGATAATCCTCATTCCCAAGTCTCCCTCTCTTCTCAGACCCGTCTTCAGGCTGCCCCCCTCTCTCGTGTTAGCCAGGGTCCTATCTAGAGTACCTTTTGCATCTCACTGTCTCAGCTCCAAAGTATTGACAAGCTAATTTAATTAATGTTTCCAAGCTCTAAAGTGCCCTATGTAGGTCAAGACACGCCATCCATTTTCAACCAATCTGATGCTGGAAATTTCTCACAAAAGGCGAGTGGTTTTGGACCAATGGGTCATTCAAGTGCTCTCATCCTGGATCATTTTTAAAAACAAAACTAGGAGATGAGCATCTTGCTCATAAACAGTAAACGGAATCCCATGCCCTGGTGATCAGGATCAGTACTACCATCAAATGGGACACAGTAAAGATCACCTGATGCCCCGCTCGTGATATTTTGTGCTTCGTTTCAGCCTCTATTACAGTCAGCCATTGAGGAAGACTATCTTTCAATCTATTTTACGAACATGTATAGCTTCTGATAAGTCACAGTTTCTTTCTCTGAATACAGAGTAATGGTCTTCAAAGTATGGTTCTGGAACCAGCAGCATCAGTATCACCTGGGAACTTACTAGAAAAGCAAACTCTCAGTCCCCACTACCCCCCATCAGAAACTCCGGAGGCAAGGCTCAGCCATCTGTGTTCGTCCAACCCCTCCAGGAGGCCATGATGCTCTCTCAGGTTTGAGAACCACTGGTGTAGAGAACGGAACAGTTAACAGCCTAGTAGCCAATTAATAGCCTGTTACCTGCTCTGGCTCTGAGCCCTAGCCTGCCCCTTTTTAGGAGGCCTCCCAGAGAAAATTAAATTCTTGTCAATCTTGTCTCTTTTTTCTAATCAATTTGCCTTATTTTTTCCTGGAGTAGTGAGCTGAGGTGGGGAAGAGGCCTTAGGAACAGCAAGAGTTGCAGAGAGGACCCCTGGAAAGAACCTGTTGGCCGAACTACAAGCAGATGGCACCTCTGGGACGAAGTGCTGCTTAGTTTAACCTGAGCCAACCGTGAGAGCTGCGGGGCTCTCAGAAATAGGTTCCCTGCCTGGTCTACTGTCCTCATCCATCAGGGGAATGACGGGAACCATACACACATCTTTTTTTTGAGACAGAATCTCACTCAGTCGCTCCAGGGTTGAGTGCTGTGGAGTCATAGCTCACAGCAACCTCAAACTCTTGGGTTCAAGCGATCCTCTTGTCCCAGCCTCCCGAGTAGCTGAGACTATAGGTGCCTGCCACAACACCTGGCTAGTTTTTCTATCTTTAGTGGAGATGGGGTTTTCCTGTGCTCAGGCTGGTCTCTAACTCCTCAGTTCAGGCAATGAACCCGCCCTGGCCTCCCATAGTGTTGGGGTTACAGGTGTGAGATCTCAGCTTCCCATAGTGTTAGGGTTACAGGTGTGAGATCTCAGCTTCTCTGGTCCCTGTCCCTCTCCTTTATCTTCTTGCCCCTCCCTCGCTCAACCTCCCCGTCTCCCTTAGATTTTTGGCAAGTTCTCCTCCCATTCCAACCGAGGGCTTCGTTTTCAGAAGTCTCTGTGGGCTGCTCTTTGCTGATGCATCCATTTACAACCATAAATAATAATCAGAGACAGAAATTTGTATTTGAAAAAAATTGGGGGGCCTTAGAAAACAATAGATTCTGAATAACATTCCTTTACTGAATGAAGGGCTAGCAAGCAGGTCTCTCTGAAATGTTGATGCATTGGGCTGAGGTGGATATGAAAATTAAACCAGGGGCTTATGGAGCCCCAGAGCAGTAATTCTCAAGTGGATTTGCATGAGTGCGCCACAGCCCCCGAGGGGTTGCCTGGAATCTGAGCTTGGCTTTTCCAACTATTCTCTCCTATGACTCTGAATCCCTGGGAGTAGATGCCAGGAAACTGGTCTTTTTTTTTGAGACAGAGTCTTACTATGGTGCCTGCGGTGGAGTGCCGTGGCGTCACAGCTTAAGCAACCTCAAACTCTTGGGGTTAAGTGATTCTCCTGCCTCAGCCTCCCAACAAGCTGGGACTACAGGCACCTGCCACAAGGCCCAGCTATTTTTGGTTGCAGTTGTCTTTGTTGTTTAGCTGGCCCGGGTCGGGTTCAAACTTGCCACCCTCAGTGTATGTGGCTTGCGCCAAACTGGAAACTTGTCTTTTTAAGAGGTCCCCAGTAATACCTGAGTTGACACCAGTACAGGAGATGCTGGACTTGAAGGAGTAAGCCCTTGGCTTTCTCGTTTTCTTGTACTGCCATAGCACCTGTATCAGAAGCTCCCTCAGGACTTACCAAGGCTTGAGGTTCCAGGACCAAAATTTGAGAAAACTCCTCCAGAGCAGATGTCCTCAAACCAGCATGCACCACAATCAGCCCAAAGGCTTGCTGAAATCCAGATTATGGTCCCCACTCCCTGACTTTCTGATCCAGTTAGTCCATGTGAGATTGGCGAACTTGTATTTCTAGCAGATCCCTGTGTGATGTGGACTCTTTTGGTCTGGGAACCACAGTTTGAGAACTCCTGGGCTAGATCCTTCTGTTGCATTAAACTTGCAGGGGTGTCCAAATGGCGGCTCACCAGCCACATGCGGCTCATTTAAAGCCTGTTTTGTTTATCTGCACTGTCAGATATCATAAAAATTATGCAGAGAACTTGTTTTACTCAGCAGGTTTCATTAGCATTTGTTTGTTTGACATGTGCCTCAAGACAATTGTTCTTCAAATGTGTGGCAGAAAAAAAAAGGTTGGACACCCCTGCAAGAGTAGCTTGGCCTTCAGCCCAAGACTAGAGATTGCTGACCCTTGACATGCCAGAGCTTCCTCATAAATCACTAGCTTCTTTAATTAGTACAAATAGTTCTATTCTTGCGATGCACAGTAAGTCTTCAACTTACAGTTAAAATTAGGGGTTGGGGAAACTTCGGTTCTAGGATTCCCACTTACAGCCTGAATGGTGACTTTGTGAAAGACTACAGTGAGATCATTTACCTACTTTCCTCTGGCCTGACTTCTCCCTCATTTGTCAAATGAAACATCTTGGGAAAATAAAATGAGAGAAAAGATTCAAACACATTCTGGAAAAGTTTGAAGTTCAAGGTAGAAATATCTCAGTCTTTTTTTTTTTGAGACAGAGTCTGGCTTTGTTGCCCTCACGAGAGTGTCGTGGTGTCACAGCTCACAGCAACCTCACACTCTTGGGCTTAAGTGATTCTCTTGCCTCAGCCTCAAGTAGCTGGGACTACAGGTGTCTGCCACAATGCCTGGCTATTTTTAGAGGCAGGGTTTCGATCTTGCTCAGGTTGGTCTCAAAGCTATGAGCTCAGGCAATCCACCTGCCTCGGCCTCCCAGAGTGCTGGGATTACAGGTGTGAACCACCATGCCCAGCCTACTCTCAGTCTTTTGAGCGGGGAGAAGAGGAATGTGGTTGCTAGGTCTTGGTCACTAGCTTAGGGGAGATGTGGGACCAGGGGTCAGGCTCCATTTCCTGATCTGTAAAATCTGGGCATTTTCCTGGGCAGTCCCAAGTGTCACTTGCAACTTTGAAGATCATGGGATTTTAATCCAACCCGGCACCTGAGATTGGATTCATTTTTATGTCAGTTTATACAGAGGTCACATTGTCATCTAAGTTCAGGGCACCAAACACTCCACTGAAAACATTTAGAATGCTTGGAGAGGCCCTCTGCAGAGTGGCCTGATATACGACTGTGTTTTCTTTGAAGCTGGTCAGAAAAGAGGCATTGTTGTGTCTCATGAAATCAGATCTAGAACTGGAGAAAAGATGAAATTGCTTCACTAGCCCGACTCATGTCAGTTTTTATTTAGGAAGAGAAAAAACCATCTCTTTGAGTAAGAGAAGCATAGCAGTCTTTTTTATTATTATTATTATTATTATTATTATTATTTTTGAGACAGAGCCTCAAGCTGTCACCCTGGATAGAGTGCTGTGGCATCACAGCTCACAGCAACCTCCAATTCAATGAATCTCCTGCCTCCGCCTCCCAGGTGGCTGGGACTATAGGTGCCCGCCACAACGCCTGGCCATTTTTTGGTTGCAGCCATCATTGTTGTTTGGTGGGCCCGGGCTGGAATGGAACCCGCCAGCTCAGGTGTACGTGGCTGGTGCCTAAGCCTGTTGAGCCACAGGCGCCAAGCCAGCATAGCAGTCTATCTGTTATCTGTCTGACTCCAGAACTCTCTGTTAAAAAAAAAAAAAAAAAAAAGAGGCAGCCCCTAAATCCTACCACTATTCAAAAAAAAATTTAGAAATCAATCCAGCATACATTTATTAAGGAAGGTGTGCAAACTTATTTTACTAATGGCCTGCTGTGATCACAGTAGTTTAGAGACCGCTGCTCTAGGTGATGGGATTTCAGGGGCCCTTGTTTTCTCCTTTGCATATTTCTTTTAAAAAAAATTTTAAAAAATAAAATTTATTTTTTAGAGCAGTTTTAGGTCCACATCAAAATTGAATGGAAGGTA
>CAUYRH010083067.1:0-39334 GCA_963574655.1 Perodicticus potto | reverse complement strand
TCGGGGCCTGTGGCTCAAGGGGTTAAGGCACCAGCCACGTACACCTGAGCTGGCGGGTTCGAATCCAGCCCCTGGCCCACCAAATAACAATGACAGCTGCAACCAAAAAATGGCTAGGCGTTGTGACGGGCGCCTGTGGTCCCAGCTACTTGGGAGGCGGAGGCAGGAGCCTCGCTTGAGCCCAGGAATTGGGGGTTGCTGTAGCTGGGATGCCACAGCACTCTATCCAGGGTGACCGCTTGAGGCTCTGTCTCAAAAAAAAAAAAATAGCTGGGTGTGGTGGTGCACACCTGTAGTCCCAGCTACTCGGGAAGCTGAAGCAAGAGGACTGATTGAGTTTGAGGTTGCTGCGAGCTCTGACACCTTGGTCCTCTAGCCTGGGGACAACAGAGTGAGACTTTTGTTTCAGTAAAAAAGAAAAAGAAAGAGAACACTGGGGTGCAAGTGAAGGAAAGGCCTCTGAGGTGATATTTTGGCAGATGTGGAAGGATGTAGCATGACTTATAACATTGTGAGGTACTGTGCTGAGTTCTGTGGCAACACTAGGATGGATAGATGGACACAGGGCCTTCAGGAAGGTTCAACTCCAGAAGGGAAATGGTGCTACTTAACAGCTGCAATATTGTTAAAAAGTGCTTGATTCTGTCCCTGAAGTACAGCAATCTACAAACTTCCCACTGGGGTCCCTGCTGGTGGAGTTTGTTCACAGTTCCAGAGGTTCCCTGGGTTACTGATAAGATATTAGCTGGCGGAGAGAACAATATTTTTCCTGAAATTTGTAAATTTTTCCCATAGGGATTAAATGATGTGCCTGCCCTGGAAGGCTTAAAAAATTGGAAATAAATAAATAAAAATCCCAAGAAGAATTTATATTCCTGATGGCTTTGCTGATGGTCTTGTAAATTGTATATTTAATCAAAGGCACTCGAATGTCTTTTTTTTTAACTATTGAAGAGCCATTTAAATGTCAACATAAGTGATTCCCTCCCAAATAGTGCTGTTTATACATTACTTCCCCTAATAGACCATAATGATTCATAAGGAGGCATTTCTCGCCTCTAAATTGTAGGCCTATTGAAATATAAATTAAGATGATAAATAATTTGACCTTACCTGAGAGTACTAAGTATTTACATGTGTCAAATACGAAATTATCCTGAACATCAGGGTCCCTAAAAAGGCAGCCTTCCTCTCCTGGCTTAATTCAATAAATAAAACGGGTTTATAAATTTCCCTTAGTCCGTGGAGGAAAGAGAGGGAAACACACAATAGAACACGCCCAGTGACCTGTCCATTTCCACCCTCCAGACTTTCCATGGGGAGGGGCGCTGAACTCACACCCCCGGAGTGAACGGCGGGTGCAAGCCACCCCTACGCGCTTCGCGCGCTCCCCTCTCCCCCTGCTTCCGCAACCGCCGGAGTTTCAAAACATGGAGTTTCCAAACAGGAACTTTGCCAGGCCGAGCTCGCAGCCCTCCCGGGTTCCCGCAGCAGGCTTCTCTGCACTGAGGCGGCAGCACCGTGCGACCTCCCCGCCTCCTCCCCTTCAGGGAGACGCGGGCCAGGAGGCCTCCAATAGCTCCGCAAAACCCCACCGCTGGTCGGGCGCGGTGGCTCACGCCTGTATTCCCAGCACACTGGGAGGCCGAGGTGGGTTGGCTCGCCTGACCTCATGAGTTCGAGGCTAACCTGAGCCAGAGCGAGACCCTCGTCTCTAAAAATAGCCGGGTGTTGTAGTGGGCCCCTGTAATCCCAGCTACTCGGGAGGCTGAGGCAAGGAGATCACTTTAGCCCAAGAGTTTGAGGTTGCTACGAGCCGTGAGGCCATGGCACTCTACCGGGGGCGACAAAGTGAGACTCTGCCTCAAAAACAAAAACCCTGGGCTGGGTGCATAACCTAAGAAGGCGCGGGGGTTCCAGGGCTCGGCACCTCCGCCCGACCCTGCCCCGGTCCTGAAGGGCGGCAGCCTGTAGCCTTCCACTGGGCGCGAACTGAGACGGTCCGCTGAGTCTGTCTGCCGCCGCCACCGCCTGCGCCGGGGGCCCGGGGTTCGGCGAGCTCTCCACTCCTCCCGGCCGGGGCCGAGAGGCTAGGGTCGCCGAGGCGGCGGAGAGGCGCAAGGCCGTGGCAGGCCGAAGCTGGATGCATCGGCCGCTGGCTCTGGGGTTTTGTTTTGAAGCCCGGCTTTGGGGGGAGGGGCAGCACCTTGTCAATGAGAAATTTCCTGTTCGCTAGACTCCGCTTGCAGAGTTTCTGTCCTGCCCTTGAACTGAGAAGTGGATCTCCGCTGCGCGAGTCCCGGAGAGTCAGTCGGGTCGCTCCAGGCGCGCTCAGGGTGGGGGCGGGGGCACCCGCGCCGGGGCGCCGAGGCCCTGAGAGCCCGGTTGAGCCGGGCCGACGCCTGCCCTCCTGGTTGCCCGGCGCACCCGTGAGCGCGGAGCCTAGAGGTGACTAATCTGATGCTCCGGGCCTCTTGGCGCGTAGCCCGGGCTCGCTTCCCGCCCCCTCGTCTCTCCCTCTCCCCACCGCCCTCCCGGTCTCGCCGCGCAGAGCTCCGCGGTGCGAATCGCGCGGGCAGCACTGTCGCTGCTGCGTTCCTGGGAGTGCGAGAAGCGGGTCGAAGCGGGAGGCTCGGGAACCATCTCCAGTAGGTGTCCTTCGACCAGGGCCCGAATGTATAAGTTTTACCTTGGCCGTAAGCACTTCGATCAGTGTTTCCTCTGCGCCGCCTAAGAGCCAGGGTGAACCAGAGCTTTTTAACCCCCTGCATGCCGGCCCCACCATGGGCACTAGAGAGATGATGCTGCGTGGAGACTGGTCGACAAGGGGTGCGATCAGTTTGGATTAGCAAGACTGAGCCAGGAGGAGCCCGGCCAGATCTGAGGTGCTTGCCCAAGCGTGGCACGCTCTCCTAGGGAGAGCAGGCCGCGAGGCCGGAGGCGGCTCGTTAATGTTCAAGTGCGCCCTGGGACCGCGTAGTAACCTGACCTGCCCGGCTAGGCGAGGAGTGGGCTTGAAAGGCCAGGCAAGTGGAGGCTTTTGGCAGGGACGAGAAAGACTCAGCCAGACCTGCCTTCACGCACCCATTTCGCTGGCGCGTGGATGGCTCCCAACCTAGCTGGGGGCCTGTGCTCGCTCGGCGGACTCGTCTTGGGCTGCCGCTCCCTCCCCTGGTCAGGCCTTGCCTTGGAGTTAATGATTGATTTACTGGCTCCGCGCGGCCGGCGCCCTCCCACCTATTTGTCCAAGCTGAGGAGTTGCGAGCGGCGCAGAGGCTGAGAGAGCGGGGGTCGCCCGGGAAGGGAAGCCATGCTGCCGACGAGAGGAGCGGTCACTTGATAAGCTCCCACTTGGCAGCTCTAGCGGTGTCCGGGGCGAACCCGCGGGAGGCCCGGCCTGCACTAAGGCAGCACTGGGAAGAGTCACATGTAAATGGATTGGCAGGTGGTGATTAGGCCGCCCGATTTTATGAGTCATGATGGGCCGCCCGCCTGGCCCTCAACGTGCTTGCTGTGGACCTGGCGCGCCTGAGCCCAAGCAGTGGATGGTTCCCGGCCGCGCAGAGGGGGGAATGCTCCGGGGGGCCTAGGCCACCGAAGGCCTTGCGCAGGATTTCCTCTCATTTCTCTTAGAAGGCAACACAAACACCCTAAATCAAACCGCTCCGACAACCGAAGGCTCCACACAGACACATCAATAAGGATTTCGCCTCCCGCGTATGAACGCCCTGAAACACTTGTCCTATTTTTATGCAAATGACACCACACAAATAGATCTCGAAGGCCCGGGAGAGAGGCGGGAGGAGGAGGGGCACCACCACCCCAGCCAGAGGGCTGTGAAAGGGGAGGGGGCGCCAAGCCCGCACCCCAGGGCCCGCGCCGGCTCGGGCGCAGCGGGGCTGGCACTGGCCAGGCGGCCCGCCCCGCAAACGGTGGCTCCCTGCCAGCGCCGCCGAGTCGGCCGCGTCCCCAGGCTGCCTGCAGAGGCGGATTAGGGAAGGAGCGAAGCGAGCCTGTGACTAATCGCGGGGCCTCGGACCGGAGCACCAAGGCCATGTGCGACTGACAGGATCGACACTAGCAGAGGACACGGCGACGCCTCGCTTAATTGCAGGCTTAAAAAATTGCCGCCTGAGCAGCTCCAGTGCGGAGAGCTACAGCGTGCGCGTCGGTCTGGGGAGCGCGCGCGAGCATGCGTGTGTCTCCTGCTCTCTTGTCCTGAAGGTGGGAGGTTTGGCTGGATCGTGGGACCTGGCCCCCGAGCCGCGCACTCTGCAGTCTCGCCTCACTCCACGTGCCGACCAAGTGTAGCTGAGCTAGCCAGTAGACTACGATCCAGCCTCCAGGGCTAGGTTTCTGACCTTTTCCCCATACAGCCAACGTTTACCCATTCTCGCTCTAAATCCTATAAAGGAGGAGGTTGTGCTGTTGGGAATGAGAGATTCCAAAAAACCCTTAAAAACCACACTCAAGAAACACTTTCTTTATCCTCCCCATCCTTCTCCACTGACTGGTACAAAGCCCCGAATGACCAAAGAGGAGAGTCGGGGCTGCAAGAAGCAAGGACTTGGAGGGCCAAAACTCAGGGTTCACAGACACGTACCCTGGGCTCTTCACCCTTGGTCACAGTCTCTGTGGCCCAAACCTCCTTCCTGGAGCGCCAGGGCCCCTCGAGGGAGAAGAGAGAAGCGTCGGCAGGCTGGCTGATCTGTGTTGTGTGGGGGGGGGGGCGGGCGGAGTAGGAAGGCGGGGTGGTGGGGAACCCGGCGAGAGAAGTTTCCACCACGCTCTGGTCTGCTGCTGCCAAAATCCCCGGGCCCCTCCCAGCCCGCACTGCCTTCCGTTGCCACCACAAGTTTGGTTTAACGAGAGCTTGGGACAAAAGCAAACGTTTTCTATAGACCCCGAAAACAAAGGGGAAAGAGACGCGCGGGGCCGCCGAGAAGCGGCTGCTAGCGTAATGGTGCCAGGCCGAAAGCAGAGCATTAGAACTGCAAAAGCCGCGCGGGCGGGAGGAAGTGCGAGGCGGGAGGCGGGAGCGCAGAGAGGGCGGGCGGGGGAGGGGCGCTGCGCCATGTTTCCGTGTCACCCGCCGAGTCGCCGGCGCTGGGCTCGGCCGCCGGCTCCCTCCTGCCTCCGTAACAGAAAGCGTGCGATTAGCAGCCAGACAGGCGGGGACTCCGGGCCCGCGGGGCCGCCGCACACGCCGCCCGCGGCCCGGGCCTGCGCCCACCCCCCCGCCCGCCGGGTAATCATCCTCCTCGCTGCAGCGCTGTGTGCACTCTCATTAGAACAGGGAGGCTTTTCTCTGCGCACTCGCTCGGCTCCCGCTGGCAAAACAATGCCTTCCCCGGCCGGGCCCTGGGCCAGGAGAGTCGGGGAGGGTGAGGGGGGTTGAGGCAAGGCAAGCCTAGCAGGTCAGCGCGGCCGCCCGATCTCCCGGCACTCAGGAGATGGGGAGGGTCCATTGGCTCTCCCCCACACGGACTGGCAAAGTCGAGCCTCGGACCAGACTCTACGCCCCTACGTGGGTGAGGGGTGGGAAGTGTGGGTGCCGTCATGACCTACTCCTGTCCCCCCCTGGAGGCTAGAGTGGGGCCGAGGAAGAGATGAGTGTGTCTGGTTTGGAAAGCGGGGGCGGACACCGGGAAGGCTCCCAAAACAGGTTTTGCCCCATCTGTCTTGCGAGCGACCTCTTAAAGCCAGAAGCGGGATCCAGGGGTGGCGGCCTTTCAACCCTCGAAAGGAGAGCTGAGCTCCCAGTAGGCCCTCTGGCTTTGGGCTTGATCGCCCAGAGTAGGTGAGAGATGGGGGGGGGGGGTGGCCTGGGCTCAGTTGTTCCCGGTCCTGAGCTTCGGAGCCCCATTTTCTCCTCCGCGATCTCTGCACACAACAGCCTCTCCCAGCACCACGCGCCCAGCTGCAGGGCCCGGGAGCAGGTGTTCCTGCCCGGCCGGAGTGGCGGCTCTGAGCCCCTCCCGTCCCAGCTGCGGGGCTGGGAGAGGGGTAAGGAGGCTTATGGCGGTAGCAGAGGAACGTCTCAATGGACCGTAGAAGGGTCCTCCCGGCTTACACGAGGATACCACAGGACGCGGGCGGTCGCCTCGGGCCAGGAGGGATCAGGGGTGACGCGCGGCCAGCCCTTGTCTGGAACAGCCCTGGGGGCCAGCCGAGGCCGCTAGGGGCGGCGCGAGGGCTTCCGGTCCCCGTGACTGCGGCGGCGGCGGCGGGGCGGTCGGGAAGTTCCCGGGGCGGCCGCGAGGAGCACCCTCCCTTGGCTTTTGCTGCGGCGCAGCCCTAGGAGCGGCGCCGAGCTACGCCGCTCCCGGCTTGCGCTGGGATGGGGGTTGTGGGGTGGTCCCAGCCCAGCCCCTACAGGAGAGGAGGAGGGCAAGGCCCGGGCCGGAGACCCAGCGGGAGCGGCCGCGCACCTCCCAGTCCCCCTCCTCGCCGCCGCTGATATGGCGGGCACGTGAAGCGCCGCTCGGCGCCCCGGCGCCAGCCAGGGAGCGGCCTGCCCCGCCGGCTCTGCTTACCCGCGGGCCCAGGAACGCGGAACCGAGCCCGGCCGGGCCCAGCGGAGCCTGCGTCCCGGTCCCCAGTTCGCTGCGGCCCTGCACCCCCTCCCCGCCCGAGCCCGGCCTTGGGGCCACGCCAGACGGCTCATCCGAGGGGAACTCGGGCTGACTAATGGGACGCGCGTGGTGGGCCTTGCGTGAGGCCGGGCGGTCAGCGGATGCCTAGTTGCTCCGCGCTGACGCCGCGGCCAAGCTTTTCGGGGAAGGGTGAGAGGAGGGGTTTCCCCGTTTGGCGGTTTTGGCTCCCAGGGGATAATCCGGCCGCCGCAGCTGGCCTTGGGCTTTGGGTCTTGCTGCCTGACCCGGAGGGGGCACACTTGGCGTGCGTCCAGCGCCGAGGTGCCAACCTGTGATTGGGGGTTGCGGTGGGATCCTCGGGGCACTATGATGGAGGTGGGCTGAGGCTGCTAGGTCAGCTCCGCCTGAGGCACCCGCCTGGATGACTGCGCGAACTAGGGCTAGCCACTGGGCTGGGGGGACTTTGTGGGTCACCCTGCAGGCCTGGAGTTTGATACCAAAACCTTCCACAACAGATTACAGAGTCTTTCGAAAACCCCTTCGTCAGATTCCTGTACGGAAAAAAGGATTTATAAAACTCCCCTAGAGTTCAGTTTTGTTGGGAGTTCTCGGGTTCTGGGGTATGTGATGCCTTTTCCTCTCTTTACAGGGACCTGTAAAAATCTGCAGTTTCTTATTATTTCGCATTAACAACCACCTCATGTTGACATAGTTATATGACCCTCCCAAATATAACTACCTGTTTAGTTTCAACAAACGAGTGCGATAGTGAAACACAAACATCGACCAGTAACTAAGAGGAGGAAAACCTGTCCGTGAGCTTGGGTTGGCTGCAGGATAAATCCTCATCACACATCCCTAGTTTTATTTAGCCCAATTACACTAGTAATCTTACCCACCAGGAGAAAGCTTGAAACCCTGCAGTGGAGGTGCGACTTTTCCTGGGGAGCCCCTCCAGTGGGGGGGGGTGTTGCCAATGTAGGGGAGGTGGGTTTTAAATGTCATTTCCAAATGAAAATGCTTTCCTCTGGCCTTTTTCTTTTTTTGATACAGTTTTCCAAAGGAGCATTTTTGCTAGATAAGAAGTGACTGATCAAAATCGCTAAGGGGAGGTTGTAAGCAGCCGCTTTGCCCCAGCTTAGCGTTATCTTATCTTTCACACTTGCATGGCGGAAAAAAAAATTGGCTTATCTTCATCCCCACCCCCATCTCGCCTTAATTGCTAAAAAACACTGGTGTGTTAAACCGGGAGGAAGGAGGTCTTAGGGCTGTCAATGGAAAAGGAAGATTCAAAAATGGGGGCTCCTGGGGGAAGCAGGGTGGCAGAATTTATTCTGCCCCCTCCAGGCCTTTGTAGGAGCACAGAGGGTACGGTCCCGGGTGCAAGGCCCAACGGCCACATTTTTTTAGAAAGAAAATAAAATCTGGGTATAGCCTTAGGTCGTGGGGATTCCTAGGCCTGGTTTTCTCTGCACTGCGTTTTACCAACCTCTCCTCTTCATTTCTCAAAAGCTGCCTGCAGGTCTCATGTTGAGGCCTCTCACTCTTGCCTTCATCCTCCCTCTGTACACATCCTCCTTTGGGGGAGGGGGATACAAGGCTGGGGACGCATAGTCTGCTGGAAATCATTAAAATATATGCGAATGTCTGCAAACACACTTCTAAATCATGGCGTTTCCCCTCCACGCTGGTATACTTAAACTCCAGAGCGAGCTGGATCTCCTCCCTCTCAGTCGTTTGTCTGTGTCACCGACAGGCCGCTAATGGCCGGGCTTCCAGGCGCTGTGCATTATGCATTAGCCTCCTCCCTCCGCCTCACACAGAAGGTTCTGTCAGGCCTCGCAACATAAACCACCCTGCGCCCCCACCCCCACCCCGCCCTCCCCATACTTGCGGCTGGGGGCTTCCAGGCTGTAAGGCACTGGAGACTCCAGGGATTGAGGGGTGAGCACCGGGGTCGGAGGCAGGACAGAGTGGGCCGGGAGGTGGACTAGGAGTGGGTAAAATGTACCGAGTATTAAGCCGTTTGAATCCCCAGCCCGGCTCGAGCCCCAAGCTTTGCTTCTGGCTGCGATCTTCCCAAGGCAACCACCCTGCATCACTCACCTCTGTGACCGACTTTGGTGGGGGGGCCTCAGAGGTTTTAGAAACTAATCAGCATTGAGGCTCCATCTGCTGGTCTGTACCCACTTTTCTGCCACGGGCGAGGGACTGGAGGAGTCTTCCCAACTCCTCTAGTCCCGGAATGGTACCCGCGAAAGGGTTTCGTCTCCGTAGGGGCCCTGTGGGAGTGGAGGAGGGAAGCTGGACACAAAATGGCTGGGTCGAGAGGCCAGCAAGCTGGGTCCAAAGGCGAATAATTGGTGGCTCCCCGCCCCCTCTCCCTGCAGTTCCCACTCACTGCCCCCAGCCCAGTAAAATATGCGCAGGAGGCGCCTAGCTAAACAAGCAGCCGGGGCGGAGACGCGGCCTCCGGGTTTATCTTCGGGAGCATCCGGCCTAGCGCCGCAGCTTCCAGGGCTCCTCAACTGGGGCCAGGCCGAGCGCAAGATGCAGCTTCCCAGAAGCCTCCTATATTTATGTCCATTTGGTCAACACCCAGTCACCAACCAGGCCCTGCAGTGTAGACCGCAGTTCATCCCCCTTGCCTGGGTTCGTAGAGCTCAGAGCCTGACACAATTGAGCCCAGACCAGAAATTCCCAGAGACAGTAGCTGTGAACCACAAGAGTCAGTAGTTAGGAACCACTTAGGGCCTGCCCTTTGGGCCTTCCTTCTTCAAACACCCAATAACTCTCCAAAGCCCAGGCAGGCGCCCATCTTCAACCTAAGTCTAGCAGTTTTCCATCCTGGAAGGCAGCCACCTTTAGATGTTTCCAGATTAGTGAAATCCCTGGGACAAGGATGGGCCTTCTGTTGTTTGTTGACTCATTTGAGTTTCAGAGGGAAGCCAGATATTATATATGCTTTGTGCTTGAAGGATGGGCCAGTGGATCTTTTTTTAGGTGCCACTGGGTAAGCCCAAAGTTCTTGCATAAAGTGACCAGAAGACTATAAATGTGTTTATGTGTTTTTAAAGATTTAACAGACTACCTTACATTATGTAAAGTAAAAATACATCACCGAAGTTCCACCTGTTCCAATAAAGCATTTCGTAGTTCCAAGAACAGCCTCTAAGGAGGCTTCCATCAGAGGCCTACAGAGCTTTACCACTTGGATCCTACACCTATGTTACAGGTGAACCTCAAGCACAAGGTAGGGAGGCAGCGTTCTCCCAAATAACGGGATAAAGACCTCACCAAGGGATGAATGACCTTTTCCCTAGGCCTGGGTGTGGCTAGAGGTGTGGAAGAGGTCCTGGAAGGTCTTACACAGTCAGCCTTTTCTGAAAAGGTCAGCAAGGCTCAAGTCCCGGATCTAGAAGCACCAACTTGCTTGTCTGTTTGCAGAGCCTGGTTAGAATCTGCAGCAAGGAGAATGGCAATTGAGGGCTTAAAGTCGAGCCATTAGTTAGAATCATGGAACCCTTCCATAGGGATGGGGGCTGTGGAAGAGGGGCAGCCCCCAACCAGTGCTCCATCTGGTAGCTCCTCTCATTTCTGCCACTTATTTATTTTCCTGCAGTTGTGTGGCCTCCCCACTCATGCACTCTGTCCTTCTGTTTTCATTGAAATCCTCCCTTCACTGAGTGCTGCATATAGCTACCTGAGGGGGGGGGAGCTCAGCTCCTGAGGGACTCCTGGGAAAGCAGAGGAGGAGGGAGATGGGGAAGGGCCAGTTGCCAGCACACACTGCAGGGCCTGCTGTATCCCTAGTTCCCAGAGCTCCATCCTGAGTGGGGACACAAGATAGGACTGCCTTTCAACAGCTTTCTGCTTCTGTTCCGCAGAAAAATTTCAACCAACCAGGCCAACAGGTGTAATCTTCTCTGCCCCCAACTTAGGGCACCTCGGGAAAATCCCACATTTTAATTCCCAGTGAGTCACAAATTCCCCCCTACACACTCATGTCTCTTAGGACTCCCTTAATAAGATATTTTTAAAGTCCCATGGAGTTGGAAAATGTATCCCTAGGAGATGGAGGAGAAACCCTCTAATCCTACCAGCCTGCATGAAGATGAAGATACCATGGAGGTGAGACTCCCCCAAAAGGGGGGTGTGAATGCTGCAACTTGCGTCAGAGGTGAATTTACTGGCCTGTTGGGTTCCAGCATCAAATTTCTCCAGCAGTCAGCCCTCCTTGCCACCCCTTCACATTTATAGCACTCCCCTCCATTCATTTTAGCTTTAAGACTCTTAAAGTTGGACAAACAGGCCTCTTTGTCCGCAACCCCGGGAGGCCATAGGACTCTGAGAAGCAGCAGGCCCTAAGCTCAGTTCCTGGATTTTCCTAAAGTTCTGGATGGTTACATGCGACTCCAATCTCTGGGAAAAGCTTGTGCCTGGGGGGAGAATTTGGGGAGATGAAGGGAGGGAAGAGAAGGTGGCCGGGCACCCTGCCAGGGTCTCTGCAAGTGCAGCCTAACCAAGCCCAAGCCGGAAGAGCCTGGCACAGCTCCGCACTTGCCCAGGCCAGCTCTCCCCATCAGCCTGCAGCAGCCTTTTCGCCTGGAACCATGTTCAGTTTCCCCAAAATGCCCAACTTCAGTCTTCCCGGTTATTTTAGACTTGTTTTGAATAAAAGCACACGCTTCAAAAAGAAATGTTGCTACAACACACAACCAGAGGCCTTTTCTCCAGCTGTGTCTGTAACTCGCATGCGTTCAGTCTAATAACTTTTAATGTCTGGCCCTAAAATGTCTTTATAAAAAATAGTTTTACAGCATAATAGTCCAGGTGTCTTTTTGCTTGTTACCGGAGATTAAAAAAATGTGTTGGGTTAGCTTTCAGAGACATCCACCCCCAGAAAGACCAGGAAGAAAAAATCATGCATTCCATTCTGCAGGCACAGTCCTGGAAGCATTCTCAGGCCAAGCTTGGCTGGGCACTGCTCGTGAGGGCACTTGCCCGTCTGTCTTTTGCATTAGTTGTTATAAGCAGCTCTGGAGCATGAAGATTTAATTCTGCCAAAGTTTCGGGTTTCAAACGGTAGAGATGTTTCACTTCTGCTTTGAGAAGGGCTGTTTTTATAACTATGTGCTGAGAACTAAAACAGAATGAATAAAATCGCACCTAATATCAGCCCCACAGTCAGTAGTGAGTCTGATTTTTAAAAGGGAAAATATCTGCTAGCTAGAGCTGATTTTGGCCTTGACCTTGACTTAGTAATCAACTTGAGATGCTTTTGATTATTTTTGGCATGGGGACACTCCAGGACATTTAAAAAACTTTCCGAGTGGAATTACAAGCCACCTCCATTTCGGATTTATGTTCTCATCCAGCCTGCACCATCTTGTCCTTAGGCAGAAAGAGCCACCTCACCTCTTTCCAAACATAAAAAGACCCTAGCGAGCAGTCGAGTGGAGTCACCTTTAGTCGCGATGTCTGGGCCCACAGTCTGGGTGCGGTTAGGCTGGGACATCCCCTCCCCCACTTCTACCCCTTCCCGCCAGCTTCAAGAACTAGGGCTTCTCGGCTTGCCCTTGAGGCTCTGTGCTGTGGGGAGGCCGGAACCTCGGTTCTCCGCTTCCCCCTTCTGACTGCCTGTCCCCGCCCGCCCTGTCCCCCCCACCCCCCCACCCCGCACCCAGCGCTGCGCTGAGTGCGCTAGAGAAGCTCAATACGTGTCAATTGAATTGAACCGCTGCGGGCGCAGGCTGTACGCCGCTGCCGAGCACCGATCAGCACGATGTTACCGAGTGGAAATTTATGGGACGAACGGTGTAAGCCAAAAGTTGCTCCCTGCCAAGGAAAATAAAACGCGGGAGATAATCTTCTGACGCCGTGGTGAGGGGCCAGGGCAGACCCTCCAACCATATGAGGTGCAGACAGTGAAAATGCTCGAGAACCGGGAGAAATTCAGGCGGATCTCCGCTCCCCGACCGCACCCCCAACCCGACTCCGGTGCCTCCACTGGCTTCCCCCACCCCCCACCTCGCCTCCAAACAATTCCCACACAATTGAAACGTCCGGGGAACTCGGACGAGTAGTTCGGGCGGAACAGCCACTGTTGCCCGGGGTGGTGTTTTCAGGTGGCTCTTGACACCGAAAAGGGAAAAAGCTCCTCCGGGAGGAAGGAGCGATCTGGGGCGGGGGTGGGCGCGGACACGCTCTGGCTAGGCTATGCTGTGTCTCACAGGGGACGAGGCCGGGAGAGCGCTGCGCTGGTGGCGAGAGGTGGCAGCGGCGCCTGCCGCTGGGGTTTGACAGCTTTGGCTGAGCGGAGTGCGAGGCGCTTTATGGTAATTGCGGTCCTCCACTGGCCTTCTGGGTAGCGAGGGGAGTCTCGGCGTGCGGCTAGGAGAGCCGCCCCCGCCGCCCCTTATCCCCTCGGCTCCGGCTCAGCGGGCCGCCCTCGCCGCCGCCGCCGCCCAAGTCAGTCTCTGGCTCTCCCAGGACGTGCGCCCGGGCCAGGCGAGGCAGCCAACTCGGCCAGAGCTGGGGAGGGGAGGGCAGGGGGTGGGGGAACGCCACCCAAGTGGTCCCGGTTTCGGACCTAGAGAGGCCAAAACACACCGGTCCGGCAATCGATGACAGCCGGGGAAACTCGGGCAAATCTTTCCTGGGGAATCACCCCTCCCGAAACCCAACCGCGGAGGCGCCGCAGCGGAGGGTGAGCGGAGACTGGGGGAGCTCAAACTTGCGAGAGCTGTAGGCGGCGGCGGGCGGGCGGCTGTCGCCCGAGCGCTGCGCCTGCGGGGGGAGGGGAGGCGGCTGTTGGGAGGGAGGGAGGGACGGAGGGAGGGAGAGCGGAGGGAGGAGGAGGAGGAAGAGGAGGGAACCAGGGAGGGGGGACGCGTCGGGATCGCGGCGTGAGGCGGCAGACGGAGCCCGGGCTCCCAGCGGCAAGGTGAGGCAGAGCTGCGCTCCTCACTGAACGCGGGCCGAGCTCGGCGGCTGCGGGGGAGACGCGCCTGAGCCCAGACCGCGACTGAAAGCGGGAGCGAGGCGGGCGGCGGTGGTGGAGGGGGAGCCCGCGAGCCGCCGGGCGGAGAGCCCAAGCCGCGCTGTCGCCGCGCAGGGACGACTTGGCCAACACTCAACACACTCACACACACCCAGCCCGAGCGGGCGCTCGCGGCGAACCGGCAACATGGCGCTGGGGCTCCTGCCCGAGCGCGGGCGGCAGCGGCGGCGCGAGAGCTGCTGAGCCCGGCCACCGAGTCCAGCTGCAAGAACCCGGAGGATCGCGCGGGGCTGTCGCCACCTGCCCGGAGGCTCGGAGCCCGCCCCGCCCCACCCCCACCGGGCCCAGAGCCCACCCCTTGGAGGGCCGACCCCGAGGGCAGCCGGCTGGCAGCAGACCGCGAGGGAGGCGAGCGACCGCGGCGCCTCGAGCGGGCTGCGGGCAGCCGGGGACCGCAAACTTTACTGCTCGCTGCGCTTCTCCGGCCCGGCTTCTTCGCTAGTTGACGTCGCCACCCTCCAGCCCCGCACACCTCTTCCCACCCACCCCACCGCCTCCCGCTCCACCGTGTCTCCTAGAGTCTGCTGGGGGAGGGAGGGAAGGAAACTTCAAAGCACAGGATCGCAGGCTCCGCGGGCTACTCCCCGACCGGGGATTTCAGGTCAGTGCCCGAAACACCTTTCCCCAGGGAGGCTGCGGGCGGGAGGGCGCGCCGCGGGCTGCAGTCGACCTCCCCCGAAGTCCCCTCCCGCCGTGTACCCCTTGAAGCTTTTTGCCTCTCGCTTCTCTTTGGCTGCCTTGCTCGCTTTCGTTTTTATTCCATAGCTATAAGTTATTAAGACTACAGCCAATCTAAACGGTCTTGTGTGGGCAACAGGGAGAGAGGGATCGCGGCGGGGAGCCAGCCGCCTCCGGGGGTACAGGGAGGAGAGCTGGGAGTTCGCGGAGTGGAAGTTTGTAGGCTGTGTCTGCGCGGGAGCGCGATCGCCGCTGAGCGCTAAGAGTCGGGCGGAGGGGGGTGGTGGGTTGGAAGCTGGGAAGCTCGGCTCGGCTTTAGCTCGCGAGCAGGAAGGGGCGGGCGGCGGATTCCCGTCTGCTTTCTTTTTCGACTGGGGAAAGAACTGCAAAAACCCCCAGCCGCCGCTTGCCGCCGCCTCGTCTCGCCTCTCCGGGGGCCAGTGGTTCCTCCAAGTGGAACGACGGCGTGTGCGTGCGCGAGGGTGTGTGGCAGGCGCCTCGGGCCGAGCCGAGCTCGACCAGCAGCCGCGCAACTCTGGAGGGGAGTCCCGGGTTTTTTCTTGGCTTGCCCCAAAGCGCGAATCACGTGGATTTAAAAAAAAAACTACTAGGAAATCCTGCAGAGCTTGGGGTTCAGAGTTGGCCGGTCCGCCCGCCAGTCAGGTCAGACGCTTTGTTTTGTAAATGTTCTTTTAAGATTATAATCTGTTACCCCCTCCCCCTCCCCAGAGGTTTCGGTGCTGGTTTTAAGTTATGAGCCCCCGGGGGTGGTGTAGGTTGTGCTAGCGCGCAGGGGCGGGGGGGGGTGTGTAGGTGGACCGGGGCGGGAAGGAGGGCGGGGGAGGGCGAGACCTGGTCCCTCCGCTGGGCAGCAGGGAGTCTGATGGGAAGCCTGGATGGGCGTGTGAAAGTCTGCGGCCAGAGGAAGTTGGCCCACTTGGAGGGCGTGCGGCGCGGATGATCTGGGCGAAGGGGAACTTGCGCACCGGGGCGCGATCCTCGGCGGTGGAGGGGAGGGCGAGGCGCCTACGCGCCTCGGAGCCCGCGCTCAGACCCGGCAGGCGGCAGCGGTGCGGACCTTCAGCCAGCTCGGGGGCTCCAGGCGGCGTCGACTAGCGCCTGCTGTTTTCAAGCGAGCCTTGGGGCGCCGTGTGCGGAATAGGGCAGCTCGAGGCACGCGTGGTACAATCTTCCCGCCGCTCGCACGGTCGAGTGGGCACGTCCCCGGGTCCAGGAGACGGACAAGTCTGGCCGCATGTAGGCCGAGGCCGGGCGAGGCTTAATTTGCTGTTAATGAATCTTTTCCAGAAAGTCCGCGATCTCCAGCTAGAGGCCGTGAGTGCCCGCGCGCGAGGGCGCGCGCCGCCGGCGTCTGGAGGGTGGGGGTTAGAGGAATGGAAGAGCAAAGAAGGAAGGGTTATGTGTATTTAAAAACAAACCTTAAAAAGAAACCAGCGCGCTTCAAATAGGTATTCACACAGCTTCGCTGCGTCTAGACTAGGCAATTAAGGGTTTTCGTTGTATTTTTTTTTCTTTTTCCCTTTTTATTGAGAGGGATAGGAGAGAGGTAGTGATATTTCGTTCTAGGGGTAGCCTCTTGGAGAAAAATCCTTAAAATGGCCTGAGAGTAAAAATAAGGAGGAAATGGCCCATCCCAGTATGTGGTGGGTGGTGAGTGCAGACAGACGGGTATTTCTAGCCATCTAACACTTCCTGTGGCACTGGAAACGGACACCGCGAGCCGAAATCAATCCTTACGAGGTGTTGGGTTCGGTTTTGCCAACAGAATTGCTTGTGCGGCAGGCATTTTATTTGTCAGCCTCGGAGACTCCTATACGTGGACCCTTGGGGAATACGCTCCGTTCTTGGCCTTTTCCTCTCCACACCCGACTGGGTTTTGCCATGTTAGTTCTCCTGTTTATTTGGGGCACGATTTAGCCGCGTAGAGAAAGGGGGTTGGATGCGATGATTAATATGCTGTCCAGGTTTAATTCGAGGCTAGCCTTCAGTGTGCGGGTATACGCCGCCATACACGCAAATGCCTGGGGTGGTGGGTGAGCACGCGGGTTTCGGGCGCCTAGCGATCGGCCGGCAGGTCGGACTAGAGCTTAGCTGGCCCCAGCGCTGTCCTTTGAGGCGCTGTCACCAGTAGGTGACTGAGAGTTAATTAGGAAGTGTTCTCCGGATCAATGGGCCGCACAGCTCATTAGCGATTCTCTCCAGCCCTTTGCAGGGCCGTCCTGGCCTCCGCCTCCCACACTGGCCGGTGCCCGGCAGTCCCGGCTGCAGAGAGCGCCACTGGGAAGTGGGGAGGGGCCGTCAGCGAGGGACGGCGGGGAGGCGAGTGTAACTTCGCAGGGCGGCGCGTTGCGTGCGGCGTCTCGAGGCCCGCGCAGCCCGCTCTTTCTTCCTGCTCGCGGTCGCCTCCACTGTCTTTAACTCGCTCCAGCTCGCGTCGCTGCCTGGCTGCTTCTCCCCGCCTCCCTCGCCTATCTCTTGTTCTCTAAGCACGACGCCTGTGTTCCCCGCCCAGTTTGGGATTAGACAAGATAAAAATAGGACTGCCCAGCGCGCAGAGCTGTGACTGTGCCCTGGCAGCCGAGTTGGTGGGAACGCAGGGGGCTGGGGAGGACCTGCGGTGCGCACAGGGTGGCCAGCGCCTGTAAGGTCCCCCCACCCCTACCCGCAGGCGCCGTCACGCTCCCCGGGTTCTGTCCACTGTGAACCGTGCGGACTCGGGGACCTGGACAGGGTCTCCTGGCTCTCGCGGGTGTTGTTGGTGTGCCGGTGATAGATCGGTCTAGACAGGCATGCAGGCTCCCTCCCGGCTGAAGTGGGGGGGGGGGGAGCCGCGGAGACAGGAGTCTGGGCTGCAGACTCTCGTGAGCTAGCTAGCCTGCGGGCTCACCGGCTGGGTGAGCGTGGTGGAGAGAAGGCTGCGGGGGGTTGTCTTAACCCTTTAAAGGCCAAAGGGATAGTGTAACGGCGAGTGGGGCAAAGAACCTAGTAGAAATTCCTGGAGGCCAAGTAGTCCACGGGGGGCGGGGGCGGAGGGAGGGAGCCAGATTCTAGATCTAGGGTTTTCCTTTCTCTTCTCTGTGTGCGTGGTCATATCCTGGTGCATTAGGCTGGATTCTTAGACAAACCAAGAGCTGCTGCCAGATGATCTAGTTTAACCAAGTACTTCTCAGTAAGAGAGCCATGAACACATACAATGGGCACCCTCACTTTTGGAACTGAGTTTGGGAGATGCAGGTGTAGACCTTAATTGTTCCCAAAGAGAATTCATGTCTGTGTTCACATGGAAAGGTCTGCATACAGCTGTAACAGGGTGGGGCCTCAGGCTCCAGCAGACCAAGAACCTGAGCCTGAAATGCTAGGCCAGTGTGTACACGTATGTACTGGAGAGCATAGAGTGGTCCTTGAGTTGTCTATATAAACAGACACACTTTTAACAATGAACTTGTGGGGACTTAGAATCAAATATAAGCAGAGATACACTCTCTAAACAGGAGTTGGACACTGGTGTGTTAGGAAAATGCAGCATTTGTATACAAATATATGGAGCTAAGATGGAATTACCCTAAAAAATTTAACACAACTTTGTAGACATTTGTGTAGTTCTTTCCAGAGCTTGAAATTGGTGAATGGGTTACCCTACACATAACTAACTCAATACTAACATTCCACTGTCTTCTCCCTTTCTTTTAAGGGATTTTCTGTTTATATTTCAACTGCAAACTCATACTGGTCTGGCCTGGGAATGAGCCACATTATATAGGCAAAGCAAAAAGAATGTAAGTAGTAGGAATGCTCAGATTAAGATGTGCGCCTGAATGACATGTGCTGAAACAAATCAAGACACTTGGGCTTGAAGTCCAAATGGTACAAGAGATACATCAGAGATAAAGAACTGGCCAAGGGGAATGTAAACAAGGGTATGCAAATACAGAGATGTATGTCGAAGTTCTGAGAAAAATCCCAGACTTAGTAGTGCTAGAAACTGGGGCAGAATTTTCTGTGCGTTCCAGAGACAATAGTCCATTTAAAGGTGTGAAGAGGGTCACTTGGAAACACAAAAAGCATTCAAATGCATACATCCTTGCTTAGATACACAAGCTGAATAACAAAAACTCCTGAGTGCCTAATGGAGACTTTACTGACATGTGTGACTGTTGTGTGAGATTGTCGTGGGTATGGAAGTGTGGGCCACACAACCAAATTCACACACTTATTCACTAGGAAATAATGTCTTTAGCCAGAATGAAACTGAGGGTCAAAGCAAGAAGCTGAAAGGGTGGATGGCCCTCAGTTAACTAGGATTACTTCTGGTCAGTTGCTAACCTTGTGGGGGTGAGGTAGGATGGGCAGGGGGTTGTGGTTGTGCAGGTGGGAGGCTTTCTAAAGAGATTGTGAGTTCTTGACCTTGAGTGGCTGGATAGTGGAGGGAAAAGGAGCAGTTTTCCACTTTGTGATTAGGGGGATTGGATGTTGCATTGCTGAGGTGCTGTTCCCTAAGGTTGAGCAGGGCCTAGTGGACTAGGAAAGACACGACTAGAAGAAGTGTGGCCTCTGGGAGAAATAAAGGGGAGGTATGCTTTCATTTTGGTATGCTTTTTTCCTATTTTCTGGAGGAGACCAAGCCCGGGCGGACTGCCTATGTAGGATGGATTATCAGGCGCTTCAGTGACCCCAGACGCTCATGTAAACTCGGGCTGGGGTTCGGTTTGCCTGCGGCGTCGATTTGCTGCGGTCCCTCTTTGTCTAAGCCCAGCCGGGAATTCCAGCTTTTATAGGGAAGACTGCACTTGGGTGGAGCCCGCGCCGGGCCGGGCGGGGCAGGGCTGGGCCCGCCGGCTGGGCGGGAGGCTCGCAGGCAGCGCCGGACAGTCCATAGGAGCTTCCCGCAGCCGTGACGATGCCACCCTGGTAGTTTCCTCGAGGGCGCCCGGTCTGGCTGACCCAGCTAGGTGCGGCGGGGTGGGAAACCGCGTGGGGCCATCTATGCGGCCGCGTCCCACCCCTCCCCCAACTGGCCCGAGGACGAAAGGAGCTCTAAAGGCCCTTTGTTAGGCCCTGGGGTCACACCCGTGCCCTGGGGACAGCCAAGGGGTGAGAAACCAGGGCTGTCGGTGGATATTGGACCTTCTCCTTGCATCATAGCTCCCTCCTATCTTATGGAGGACCTGGTGGGGGCCTCACCCTGAGCGTGGTGGGGAGGCCTCAGCTTCTTCGCCAGTGTTTATGGCCTACGGGATTCCGTCTGTTCCCAAGTCCTGCCGCTCGTCTGAGGCCTAGATGGCAGAGCCAGGAGGAAAAGCCGCCAGGGTCGGAGTGCATGGCCTATTCCACTCGCGTGGTGACCAAGCTGTATTGGTTGGGAGCACTAGGCCGGGGCGCCCAACTGATCTCCATCCCTGCCCGACGGCTTTCTCTGCTGGTCCGCAACAGGGAAGGGATGTATGCCTTTCTGTTGGGTAGGAGTTTCTTAACGATGCTTTTCTCCAGTATTTCTGTAGAGCCCCCCCCCAGGGGTGCAAACTCATTTCTGTGTGTTCTCAATCCAGGGTTTCAAAAACAGTGGTCCCACTTTGTTTTTAAGCCAAGTCTCCCCAGGTAGCACCCAAAGGCTCGGCTCGGCTCCCTGCGATTAGACAAGCGAGGAAGTCCCCTCGGATAAGATCCTGACAGCATAAAATATAATTTGTGATCTAAAAGACAGTTTCCAGTATAATCTCATTATGCACCACAGACTCCCGGTGTTATTTTGTGGAAGGCGGACAATGATCAATTTACATTGACCCGGGGCTGGGCGAGCTTTTAGATGGTAATTGCCATATTGATTTGCATGCAAAAAGGAGACCTGCTAAAATTAAAGACCGGAAGCTAAATTAAACTAAATTTATTGTCTAGGTGCAAACCGGGGGAATTGTTGGGGGAAGTAGGGGGTGAGCCAGGTCAGGGCGCCAGGGGCAGAGCAGGTGAGAGGCCCTAGATCTTCAGGGAGGTCACAACTTAGAGAGCAATCTTTGCCCTTGTGATTTTATAATGTGGGGAGGGGGACATGTTTAGGAAAAAAGTTGTAAAAAGGCACTATTGAATTGAAAGCACTGTGGGTCTTTCAATGCTAATAGTAATGGCGCCGGGGAAGGGAGGTTTATAGGGTTATTGGGGTCTTCCTGCACCATTTCCGGCAATCCCCCCCATTTCTATTGTTCTGTTCCAGCGCTTACAATCGTTACAGGGACACCAAAAACTTGGATCGGAAAAAAAGGCAGCCCTTCCCTCTTATTGCCTGGCTCTCTCCCCAACTCCCTTCCGGAAGCTTTTAGACCTTTAAGAGAAAACGCGAATGCGTAGGGTGCGCTGCACAAGAGTTCGGGCAGAACGCTTCGTTTGGGGATTTGAGGAGTTACCCTGGGGATCGCTTTGGGAAGCCGCCCGCGCCAGGTGGCCTAAAGTACGCAGGGGTGGGGTGGGAGGTGTTTGCTCGGGGCGCCGTCTAGTGGTTCCCTGGGTCGGGAGGTTGGGGGTCTCCTCCCGCAAGAGGTTGGGAAGCCCTCCCCGAGTTGGGTGGGAGTGTAGGGCTGGAAACCCAGCCCAATTTCCAGGACTGTAAAGTTCAAAAAAGAGAAAGAAAGGCACTTGCAAAGGGCTGGCCTAGAGCCAGCGACGGCCGGGCCCGCGGGGGTGTGTTTGGTTGACGAGTAGGGTAAACTCCCTTGCGCCGCTGCCGCCCCTCAGTTTCTCCCTCTGCCTAGGCCTTTGCTTGCCGGGTCGCGCCGCAGGTCCCTGTCATACATCTGGAGCTTGGGCGTCGGGAGGAGCAACCGGTCTGGGGAGTCCGAAGGGGCAGCTGAGTGTCTGTGCCCCAGCCTGTCCCCACCAGAGCTGAGCCTGAGGCAGCCCTTAACCGTGGTGGCTGGGGCGTCGGAGCAGATTTCAAATTCAGGATGGAGTGGGGAAGGGATGTTGGACTCAGCGCTTATGGGATGAAAGATAGGGAAAAGCAAAGATATATACCTCACCTCTGCTTGGCTTTTTGTCGGAACACTAGGGTGGCCCAGCAGGGCTGGGCATTTGCCTGCCTCTTCCTTACATCTTAATTCTCTCTCCTACCCTACTTTGGTGTCTGTGGAGTTCTTCGTTTAAACCCTAGGAGAGATTGGTGTAGGAGCTCCTTCCAAAGGACTTTTGCTCATTCTAGATAATTGGTTTACTTATTTATGTGGCAAAACTGGGGTGGCAAGCCTGTTCCTAGTATCAGCAGTCAGTACTTTTATCAAAGGCCTGAGAATAGCCAATCCACCTACCCTTTGCTGTCCTGGGATATTGGAGGAAAGGAAATCGTAACCTTAGTGGAAGCATTAGTCTTACACCAGGACGTTTCATTGTGGGGAGATTTGTAGGATGTAGGGGGAAACTGTGAAAAATCAAGAGTTTACTGGATGTGGGGGAAACTGGGTTCAAGGCTCATTGTGTAGATGGATAAACTTAGGTGTTAAACACTCTTTTTACACCATACTTGTTTCGTTAGGCCCAGTATACCCGTTTTGAATTTCTTCCAGGAGACAGTATGTGAAAACAAGGATTTCAGATGGCACAATTAGATCAATAATTGGCTCCTCTCCACAACTCCAGGACTGAGTTTGACCATGGCCCATTTTTACTAGCAGTGTGACCTTGGGGGCAAGTTATTTATGGCCTCTGAGCCTCAGTAAGTTTCTTCATTTGTAAGACTGGGAATAATTATCCACCTTTAGGATCTAAGTAGAATACTTGGCACATAGTAGGCCCCAAGGATTGATTAATAATTGCTTTGAATGACTGGTCTTGTTCCTATAGGTTGATCCTCCATTCCCTGCTGACCCTGATATTCTCTGAGAACCCCCCCTGAGACCTGCTAGGCCAGCGTCCTGGGACCCAAGGATGCAGGTTAAAGCTCCTCTCCAAAGATATTTCCCCAGGTCCACCTCTGTAGGTTCCACTTTCCCTTTGTTATAGTTCTTTGCATTCTGCCTTTTAAAGGATTCCTTATGAAAGGACTTGGATTTTTTTTTTCTCTAAGTAGGTCCCTTAGGAATTGGTTTCAGAACCGTTATCTAGGTGCTCTTTGACAAGTCTTCCTAGCATTATTTTGGGGGAGGGAACAGCAGCAGCTAGAGGGGAGAAGACCTGGTTGAAAGAGGTGAGAGGTGGTATAGTATGCTGCAGAGGCCAGAGGGGCTGTGGTTTGTTTGATAGGGATTAAGTCCGGATGTTATGAGGGCTCAGTGTGGTTTTCAATAAAGTCTGCCAGGGATTGCTTCTTTTATATCGATATGTATTTAAAAAAATTACTAGCATGAGAAGAAAACCAGACCTGTATGGATCCAGGCCGGTAGTAAGCTACTGTGATCAGGTTTCTTACTGACTCCCAGAGGGGAAGTCAGCATTTGATTGAAGCTACACTTGGTTCTTGACTCTCAGGGGATGCCTGCTCTGAAACAGGAGCCCTCCCTCCTTTTCTCTCCTCCTCTCTCCCCTCCTCCTCTCTCTTTTTCCCTTCTTCCCCTAAAAGCCTTTGTGCTGAAAGAGCTTCAGTAGGCACGAATCCCTGGTCCCTCTCTAAAGAATGCCTTACAGCCTTTGCTGACGTTGTTTTGTGAACAGTAGGTTTTACCAGACCAGCAATACCGCCCCCCCCGCCCCCTGCCCCCCACCCCAGCACACTATTTTAGAGGCAGCGTATGGACAGGATGCATCTAACTGGGATGATTGCCACAGTGTGCAGCCTGGGCCTGGTCTGGAATCCGGTGACGCCTTAACCTTTGCCCTTGGGGCCCTCAGAGGGGGGTAAAGGTGGGGGAGCTTGAGGACTAAGGATTGTTTTCTAGGGTGTTTATTTTCTCCAGCAACTGAGGCTGAGGGTGGAGTTGAGACAGTCAGTGAATGTTCCAGCTTTGGGTCTGATTTAAAACTTACGTTTAATTGGAGAAACTCCTAGACATTTAACAGTTCTGTACAAATGCAAACTTGAAATAGCTTGAGGTCTACATCATTTAGGAAAGAATAAATGAAGTACAGAAATGTCCAAACTATGTAAATCCTAGAGTTGTCTGCCCTCCCATAAACACATGACAAGTGCCAAGGCATTCCCAGTCAAAACACCCATGGAACCAGCAGCCTCCATCCTTTGTATTTATTATTTTATTAACAGCATTTTATACAGCATTTAACAAGCACAGCCTGCCTGCTTTGTACCATGACTCTGAGCAGACTAAGGGGTGGAAAACAGATGGGGATGGGAAGGAGTG
Source organism: Perodicticus potto (assembly GCA_963574655.1). NCBI lineage: Eukaryota > Metazoa > Chordata > Mammalia > Primates > Lorisidae > Perodicticus > Perodicticus potto. Next base: position 15,701 of record CAUYRH010083067.1, on the reverse strand, counting down.
GTCTTTAGAAGAGACTAGTTGGAGAAATCTCATCAAATGGGTAAAGAAAAGTAGCATTTGGGGGTTATTTCTACTGGCCAAATAGAAGACAGAAGTACTGCTTTGGAGGAAGAAATCCCCTCTCCCATCCCAGGAGGAAGGTTGTGGAGCTATAATATGTGTGGTCTTAGCTTCCATTCCAGAAGGTAAAACAGGGTCTGTCTCATGATACTTTGCCCATTGGTTATTGGTGATTTTCAAAGAATAAGTATTTGTCTGCTATCGTTATTCTATATCCTGGTGGAAAGTTTATAACGAAAAGTAATGCCTTTCTTAAGTCATAAAATGAGCCTTGTATGCTTATTTAATTAAAATCTATTTAAGGACCGATTAGGCGTGTAATTTGCACTAATAATGACAATTATGGAAATGTTCAACTTAACCAAAATTCATAAAGGAGACATTTTGATCACTGGGGCGACCAGTAAGTATTCAATGAGTTGGGCAATTTCCGAAAGACAAGAGATATTCTGCTTCGGGCTGCAGAAAGCTCAGATCAGCCTGGCCTCAGTAACATGGCACTGGAGAGCTGCAAGGCAGGCCAGCCCCTACTTAGTGAACACAGAAACCAACCTTGAGGGCGGGGCCCATAGTGGTTAGGGTGCTGGCCACATACACCGAGGCTGGCAGGTTTCGAACCCGGCCCAGGCCTGAAAAAACAACAACGACAACTGCAACAAAAAAATAGCCGGGCGTTGTGGCGGATGCCTGTAGTCCCAGCTACTCGGGAGTCTGAGGCAAGAGAATCGCTTAAGCCCAAGAGTTGGAGGTTGTTGTGAGCTGTGACGCCACGGAACTCTACCCAGGGCGACAGCTTGAGACTCTGTGTTAAAAAAAAAAAAAGAAAGAAAAGAAAAGAAACCAACCTTGGGAGTCTCAACAACCTTCATTCCCAGGATGCTTCTCCAGGCTACCAGAAGGAGCAAACTCTGGGTGAGGACTGATGAACCACACAGAAATCTCTGCGAAATGGCGGTGCTCTTTTGCTTTAACAAACAGCACTGACAAATGCATGCTTCCTTAGCTAGCCTTGGCTAGAGCCTGGAGGGGTGGGGGGAGAGGGGGTCCCTTGTTCCGGAGAAACCTGCCAGCTGCTGGGCTTGGTGCTAAGGCAGCGAAGGCAGACACAATGCTGCTGTTGTTGGTTTGATCTCTAACTGTGGATTGTTAGTCTGGCTTTAACTATGTGGTAAGGGGGGAATGTGAAGGCTGTTTACAGCGAGTGCAAATAATGTGACAGCTGTTGGCGCGCGAGCAGCGCTGCGCCTCCTCAGCACTTACACAAAGCACGCACTATGCATGCCCGTGGAGGAGCTGCAGAGGTGGTGGCCACTTTCTGGCCAGCTTGTCCTCAGATGAGAGAAAGCTCTGCAGCGCTCCGCCCCCATCCCCAGCACACATCTGTATGACTTCCCAGGATTGGGGTGGGGTGCCGGTTGGTTTGTATGTATCATGGTATAGGGAACTTGGTGGTGAGGCAGAGGTGGTAGAAGGCCCATGGGGCAGTGATTGTCACTGTCTGTAGGGGTTTAGCCAGGAACTGTGGACCTGGGTCCTCAGCTGCTTGTGACAGAGTTATTTTTTTAAGATTTGGGAAAATAACTTTTGGCCCTAAGTAAGCTTGTTGGAAAGAATGTGTTATTAACTGAAGGCTTTCTGGAAATTGCAGAGGCTCTGAAGGCTGTTGTTCCCCTCTGAAATGGCCCTGTTATTCAGACAAGTTAAAAACAGGCTGGTGCTGTGTTCTGTGCACTCGGCACTGTTTCCAGATTGGAAATGGCAAGTGTGTAGGTTCAGGACCCAAAGGGGGAGTATATTTCAAAGGAAGGGGGTGCAGATTGGCTTTTGATTGCCCATATCCCTTCCCTGTAAGCCTTCTCATTTTCAAGAGAGCATTTGCCTTCAGCTGCAGAATGCAAAGGTGCAGTTCTGAGGTCTGCCCGCAGCACCACCCACTCTGACTTCATCAACTGGATGCCTACAGCCATAGGCCTTCTCTGAGTTCCTGGTACCCTGCCAGGCCCTGCAGAGAGGGTGGGAGGCAGAGCAGTTGGTGGTGGCAATCACCCACTCTGCCAGTCCTATAGGTGCATGGCTGGCCGGAGCAGATGGCTTTTGATGGCCAAGACCATGGGGCTGCCTCTGGGCTGGCCTGGGGCGAACTAGGTGTAAAAATCCCCCCTCCCCCAGGAATCCCTAGGTTGAAGCCTTCTAAACCCTAGCCTCTGGCTGCCTGGGTTTTTGGGGAATCATTTAGGTCTAACTTATCCTGCCCTTCTATGTGCCTTTGGCTCCAGAGTATACAGACTTTACGATATCTGCAAATTTAGTTAATTGACCCCCTCACCCTAAGGTTTACCCCTCTAAGTTCTAACATGGACTTCTACATCTAGTTGGGTTCCCTGTGGGGAGCTGGAAGATGCTTCTGGAGTGATACATGAACTTCAGTGCCAGTTCTATAAATTGGTCTCTTTTTATGACGTGTGCCATTTTCTGTAGGAATGTTGCTTGCAAAACGAGTTGCGCCTTGGAGGAAAGGCGGAAAGATAAACAAGCTTGTAACGCCAAAACACTGGCAGTCTTTCCCTCCTTCCAACTCTCTTAAAGCAGCCGGGCTGTATTTCCAGGATTAGACTTGTGCTTGTGAGGAGGGACTCGGGTTGGCTTTTTATTCCCCCAAGCAAATGCAAATTAGAGAAAAATAATTTTCTTTCAACGATATGCAATGTATTAGTCACTTGTTATCGTGCTCTGAGGCAGGCCTCATTTGCGCGTCTGCCAGCTCACTCACATCTGCTCGGCACTCTTCAGGGCATTTTAACCTTGGTGGTGTCGTGTCTAGTCCCATGGATCAAGGAGGAGTAATTAAGCTCTGAACAGCTACAAAAATTCATGGGCCCCCATCTCTACCACAGTTGTTCCATGGCTTTGTTTTGGGTGCTCTGAGTTCCAAGACTGAGTAGCAGGCATGGGATTCCTATTGTTCCTTGTAAAGAAAGTGGGCACCCCTCTCCTCCTCTTACCCTCATTCCCAGCCTTTCTGGGACTCCCAGCCTTCCTGGGACTCCCAGGCTCTGCACAGGAAGAGAACTCACAGGACCTCTGCATTTTACCCATCTTTTATGTGTTAAAAGTTCCTTTGTGCTTCCTATGTAAACTAATGATAGCTGTTATTATATTAGCCTTATGGTATAGGTTGTTCCTGGGGGGTCGGGGCAGTAGCAGCATTAAATGTGTTTTATTCCTGCAAAGCCGCAAAGCCCTGGCAGAAACAAAAGTGCATTGACGCGGCCTTTGGACGGGTGGTGTGGAACATTTATTCTGGATTTGCCCGCAGGTTGTGTAGACACTCAAGTGGGGACCCAGCTCTGTGGGGACCAGACCAAAGTGGGCATGTGGGGTTTCTTTTCTTTTAGGGGAAAGAGAGTGGGGGGATTCTTGGCTTTCTATTTAGGTTTTTGGTGCTGGGTGGCCTCCTGTTGAGGGACACCTGTTTCCAGATTCCCCCCATTTTGAATACACACTGGGTTCCTGGCTCCTGATATAGTTGTGCTAAGGGGAAGAGGAAAGTGAAAAGATCAAAAAGGTACCCGGTGGCCTGTACTGACCATCAGGGATAATGTTAAGTGTCCATTGGTCTGTGAGCTGGAGAGGTGGGGGCGCCTGACTTCTGGGCCCGTGACTCTGTCTGGAAGAGAGGGATGCGTAGTAGCAACCCTGTTTGGATAGGTGCCCCCCTAGAATTCCCTACCTGCCCCCTCCTTAGGTTTGGCTTCGCTTGGCTCATCTCTTTCTAGGGGAGGGGTCCAGAGGGGCCAGTACTCTGGTCTGATGGGAAGGGAGCTCAGAACCATGTGAGGAAGGGTTTGCGGTGCCGATTCCCCGGGTGGGCTGGGCTACATTTCCCTGTTAGTTTCAGGTTATCTCAGATTCTCTCTGCGCCCACCCAAAGTTTCTTTTTGTTAGAAATGCAGTGGCGGGGACAGAAGGTGTGGCTAGGGCTCAGGAAGGGGGACTAGAGAGGAGCGCCCCAGGCCGCAGAGTCCAAGGGGTTTAGTAAGGTCGGGGATTGGGGAGGTCGGGGCCGCCTCCCAGCGAGACTGCTGGAGTTCCTGGAAGGCCCCGCGGGGGCGCGTAACAAGGGTGTGGGTGTGTTCCGTGGCGCGGGCCTGGCGCTGGGACCTCTGTGGCGAAGGAGCCGTGAGGAGGGGCAGGGAACCCTCGAGCAGCACGGGTGTGTGAGGTGGGAGAGAAAATCCCTTTGTTGCCGACTGATCGTGCTCTGGGCTGAGGCGGCTCAGCCCGGGGAGGGGACGCCCCTCCCCCTTTCTTCCTTGCCGCGCGGCCAAGTTCACTCTTGGCTGGGGGGCTATCCTTTCCGCTCTGACCCAGACAGCCACCACAGGAGGCAGGGAAGGTTCTGGGTGCTCAAAAGGTCGGGGCTGGGCAAGTTTCCCATCTCCCTCCCCCCTTTATATTACTAATGCAAAACTTAGTGGAGTGGGTGGGGACGTGCCTGGAGGCTGTGCTTGGAGGCTGTGCTTGGAGTGTGCCCAGAGACAGCACCTGGGCTGGGCTGCTGGATCACTCCTCCCTATCCCACCTCGACAACCACGGGGGAGGGGGGGTTGGGGGGGTCGGATATGGGAGGTTGAAGGTGAGGTGGTAGGTGGAGACTTGTTGGGACCAGGTCAGCGACCCCCCCTGGAGGACCTCCTGAAAACCTGGAGCCCTGCCTTCCTGGGAGCTGGGGGGCAGCCTTGGGGTCTCCTACTGCCCAGCTGCACAACACCCCAGAAAGCATCCCAGGAGGATCGACACACAGAAACACTGCATATCCGGAAAAGCTTTTCCTTCTCATGTCCCACCCCCATGCAGCCCCCCCTACATATCCTAAAATAGGAATGTCTTTGCCCCTCCCTTCCTTGACACTAGGAGCACAGCGCTGCTGTGACTCAGTCTGCAGTCTTCGTGCCTAGAGCTGGCATGGTTTGCTTGAGTTTCTGTGAAATCTATGAAACTGCTGAAGGTCACCCTTTCCTGTTTCGGCCCCTTCTGTGTTCCTGCCTCAGTTTTCTCCTACTATGGGGTGGTGCTGCTTGAAAGCAATTACGTATCCATGCTGGGGCTGGTTCTACCATATGTTTCCTGGAGTCCAATGCTATTAAACAGGGTCATATGTGGCCAGCACCAGCTATTGCCAAGCAAAACTCAAGTCTGTAGTGCAGCTTAATCCTCTGGAAAATGGTGCCAAATATTTAGAGGGGACCAAGGTTGGAGAAGTTCAGCCACCTGCCCATAGATAAAGCAGGGGTGAGGGTGGGAGCTGGGAGGCTGTGGTCCCTGAATGTCCCCCACAGGGAACCAACCTTGCCATAGCAAGGCCCTTTGCTTGAAGCGGTCCCCAGCCCATAGAGGACCTTAGCACACTAGCTGGGGTCCCTGACGTCTATATGGCCATCTGAGCTGGAAGCCCTTGCAAACTTGTTGAGTCCTCCTGGCCACTAACTGGACAACTGCCTGGTGAGCCAAGGAAAGCCTAGAGAGAGGGACCCTCTGGGCAAACCTGGAGGAACTTCGGAAAAACCTCTAAGATGAGCCACCTGAATGGAGAGCAGGGAGGCATGAATTGGGGTGGTTTGGTAGTAATGCTTTTCATATTGCCACTAGCACTTGGCAAGCATTATGTGCAGATTTGAACCGATGGCCACCTCAAGGGTGGTGGCAGTGAAAAGTGACCTGGTGCTACCTCCCCTCCCTTCACACACCTCCAGCCTCTCGTGGCCACTGTTCCTTCCTTTCATCCTGCTGTTTGTGGTCTGTAAGAGTACATTGTCTTTAAAGAAAAAACAAGTGTTCTGTCCTTTTCCTCAGTCCACAATGGTGTGCTTATACTGGGAATTAGGAAAATGGTGGCAGTGGGTGCTGCTTCCCCCCTCACATCTTTTCACAGTTGTGCCCCGACTTAGGGATGCCAAGGTTGGAGTGACAGCTCCTAACGTTGGTCCCTTGACCCTGTTCTGCCAATCAGTTCTTTCTTCTCAGTGCCCAGACCAAGCCGAGGTACTCTAATCATAACCCTTACCTCTGGAGAAATGACTGCTCAGAGTCTACTGAGGGTGACCCCAGCTCTCCTGTGCTTTCAGTTGCCACTGCACTAGGAGCTGGAGACCCCTTAGAACTGAGAGTTCGAGCAGACAGCCACTCCACTTCCCAGGCTGCTCTTGAGAAATCGCACACCCTCCCTGTTTGAACTCTTCTCTCAGCGAGCTTTCTTCTTCGTGTCTATCCCAAATCTTTGCCCACTTTTCTCCACTACTAGAAAAAAGGGTTAAAACCCAGAGCCAAAGAGCAGCTTAGCAGCTCACACTAGAAACAGGTCGGTGCTTGTAAAGTGCTTTTCACGAGTGACTTCACACATCTTGGCACTTTGGGAAACGTAGCCTGCGTGTGGAAGAAGGGGGGGGTGCTGAAAAACAAGAGTCAGTGAGCTTCATATATAATTGCATAGTGCCTTGAGGTGGTGTTTGTCATTGAATCAGATCATTTTGCCCTCTCCACCATGTCCTGCCACCAAGGGTCAGTAAAGTCAGTTTTTTGTTTTTTTTTTAAGAGACAGAGTGTCACTTTGTCGCCCTTGGTAGAGTGCAGTGGCATCACAGCTCACAGCAACCTCCAACTCCTGGGCTTAGGTGATTCTCCTGCCTCAGCCTCCTGAGTAGTTGGCACTACAGGCTGCCATAATGCCCAGCTATTTTTTTTGTTGTTGCAGTTTGGCCGGGGCCTGGGCTTGAACCTGCCACCCTTGGTATATGGAACCTGCGCCCCACCCGCTGAGCCACAGGCGCTGCCCAGTAAAGTCAGTTTTGAAGCACTTTGCCTTAGAGGTAGAATAAGAATACAGCTATTTAAACAGCAACTTCTAGAGATGGGGTAAGATGAGAGTCACTATAGCTCTGCCTCTCAGTCTCTATTTTTTTCTTACCCCAGTGTCCTCTTCATTATGCATCCCCGGGTAATGGTAATCCTGTTCTTCACTAATGGCTTGATGTCAGCAGTATGGCCTTTGCCGAGAGGATGTTTCTGCTGGGGGGTTGGGCTGCTTTTGTTTGTCACCCAGGAAGTAGAAAGGCCTTCTGCCAGGCAGGGCCATTGCTTATTGGCCCCTTCCTCTCCACTGCCATCTTTGGCCAGGAACCTGAAGAGTTAAAAGTATTTAGCTTGTTGCAATGAAATTATGGCTGGCAGTGGCGCCGCTGTTTGTTCAACAGACCTCCACTTTTAAACAGTTCACAAAAAGTTCATGGGGCAGCTAAAGATTTTAAGGGGTGTGTGTGTATAGTCCACAGCAGGATCTAACAACGTACCCCCTTTTGCTTTTTTGTTTAGTCCCAACCCCCAGCCTCCCCCTCCCAACACACATGCAGATGACACTGAAACACACTCCTGGCCTCCACCCACCATCTGACCCTGTGCATATGAGAACACTTCATTCTGATGGCTGGTGTCATTTATCTGTGCAGCATTAATATTGAAAGCCCCAAAGGATGAGCCCTAGAGAAGGGGAGAAGCTTTGAAGGCGCCCAGTGGTCCCAGTTGCATCTAAGCTGCAATCACCTGTCCTAAGTCCAGGCCCTTTTCACAAGGTGACTGCTAAAGGAGGTGTAGGAGTAGGAGGCAGCTTGTTTGAAACAAGAGGAGCCAGTTTCTAAGTATGAGGACACCAGAAGATTGAGGTTCCTTAGGCACATGCTTCTTCCCTCATCTTTTCTTGGGGGTTTGATTTAGTGGCCCTTTTACTCCTGATGTCATTTCCATATTTTATCAAATGTGAAGCCCAATGAGCAGGACACACTGACACCAAGGAATGATGTTCCACCTTCTTTATCAGGCCACCCAGAATGACTTCCTTTTATTAGAAAGGGTGGTAGGGATTGGGGAGGAGACACTGCCTTGAATGTGCTTTGTGGTCTGTCCAGCACTAGTGGCGGCCTTCCACACTTAATTTGTATATTTGAAGGGTGAAAGAAAAGCTCATGAGCTCCCTCAGAACCCTCCCCCAACACCACCCAGGTCAGTCTTTTTGAGGTGCTACGGTTAGCCCTTTGGAAACATCCCAATCTGAAGAAAGAGACTGACTTCCTAGGGAAATATCTTTTCAGAAGCCCACCATGCCTGATGCATCTCTGCAGATTTCTGCCTCTTTCTCTGGCCCTTTCCTTTCCTTCCAGCTTTATTGTTGAGCTCTAAGTATGCGTGGCGTGTCCGTGCGTGTGGATTTTGATTAACAGACTTTGTTCTATGGATGGGGGCCGATTGGGGATGCTGGTGGACAAAAGACCTAGTTGGGACAAAGGAACACTCAAGGAGAGCCTGGCTTTTAGATTCACTCCTCCTAGGTGCTACCCCACCCACACCCTGGGTTACTCCTGCAGAGGAGTCTGGGACACTCACCATAGGACCCGGACTGGGTGCCTCCAGCCCAACCGACCTGGCAGTCTGCTCCGTGTGCTAAAGTGTAAAAGCAATCATTTGCATATTTTTTTCCTGCTAACAAAGGAAATGTGTCAACTTAGGGAACATTTGGGCTTTCGGAAACTGTGTGGGTGGGTGTGTGAGGGAAGGGAAAGAAAAGTTCCCCTGATGATCAGTGCACCACTTAACTTCACACCCAGGTTTGGGTCCCGTGGAAAAATGCCGTGGCCAGTCCTGGACAAGGGAGGCTCAGATGTGTTTGTGAGCAGGGAATTGCTGAGGGCCATCGGTCCCAGGCATTAAAGGCTCCCCTACTTATTAACCCAGCATTTAACAGCAGGATATGGGCTGAAGCGCAGTCAAAAGAAACGGCTCAACCTCCAAAGAGCAATTAAAATCCTGCACGAGGATAAATCACGCGCCGTGATAATCCTGTTAATAAAATGCAGCTTGTCCTGACCCTTCACTCATGCAGCAAACTAGAATGTGATGTGGGTGGGGGCAGTGGGCAAAGGAGGTAAAGGAGGATGGGAGGTGGTCTGGGCTCCTCTGCCTCTGCAGTCTCCCCCTCTCAGGAGGTGGAAAATGGGTGGTTTTGCCCCCCCCCACCTCCTTATATCCCCCCTCCCGGTGTGTGCCAGCAGCTTGGAGCCCATCAGCCTGGGCTGCTAAGACTTGTGTGCTTGCTAATGATTTCTTGTCCCCAGTGAGCAGGCAGTCATTGAATTACTCAGCCGCCTCCCTCTGCAGCTCCCAGGCAAAACCACCCAGGCAAAACCACCCCGGTTAGGTGCTTAATCTAATCTAGGGTTCGGGTGGGGCAGCTCACCAGCCCACCGACTCTTTTTCACCCTCTATCTGTAAGTTGCACACATGACAGACAGCCTTGGAAATTCAGCCCTGGTTTGAACCCTAGATCCGCTGCCACGCCTCACCGTTGTGCCTTCCGCCTTCCTTGTACCCTTTTGTCCCCAAGAAGGATCAGTTTGTGCCTTCCAGTGATCTAACATATTGCCATAGTCCCCCCCTTGAATAAAATCTTTTCTACCTTTAGCAAGCGTCAAGAATGAATCATTTTTTCCCGACCACCATACACTTTCCAAGACTGGGAAAGGGGGTAGGCGGGCATGTGTAGTGATCTATCTCGGATGTGTGCTATACCTTGGATGGGCTGCCCGCTTTGCTTTAAACTTTTCCCCACTGCCAGCTCCTCCTACCAGGGAAGCTACACAGTCCTTTGCTGTACATGCTGTACTTTTGGGTCCTGTGTACCTTTGGCTTCTAGACCTCTGTACACGATCAGCCACACCCTGCTTTCCCACGTCAGTGTCCTGTATGAATTGCCTAGAAAGAGGCCTTCTTGAGCACCCTGTTTGGCCCTCCTTTACTCAACCTCCTGGGATTTTTTTTTCTTCTTTTAAACAGACTAGACGCTTGAAGCAAAGCTGCCATCCCAGAAGACGACATGCTCTCAGCAACCCCCCTGTATGGGAACGTTCACAGCTGGATGAACAGCGAGCGGGTCCGCATGTGTGGAGCGAACGAAGACAGGTGAATGTGGCCATCTGGGCCCGGCATGAGGCAAGAGAGCTGGCTTCCCCAGTGCTCCTGAGCAGAGCCCACCCCGAAGCCCCCCTCCTCACAGTCACAGTGGGCCCAAAAGGGATGGGGGAGAAAGCTCCTGCCTAGCCGGCAGCCCTTGATTTACAGTTTTAACAGGCAACCCGGCTCAGCGAAGCATTGCCGCCCTTTAAAAGATTAGCCCCTAAAGCGGCCTTTCAGTGCACTTTCGTCCTTAATTTATTATTTCATATTTATGAAGGAGAATTAATCCCAGTCTATATGCTGCTTTAACTCTAAATGTCAGGAGCGTGGGCCCAGGTGGAGCAGCATTCGATGTGCTTTTAAAACAAATAGTTTGCTCAGTAATAAATGGGGGAGAGAGCCACCTTTTCCTTCATTTAAGCCCAGGATTTCTTGTTGTCCTCTGCTGCCTGTTCAGTGAGGCCATTGGTGCCTGGTTTTAGTGGCCCAACAGTTCTGTGGTGCTTCCTGATCTATAATATTGGAGTGTGGGGTAGAGGCAGCTAAGCAGTATATGATTGAAGCTGCTCTTCAGGGTAACAATGAAACTTTTCCTTTGCCGCTTGTCAGCGATTTTATCCTAGGGATTTGGAAGTTGGCACCAAGCACTTTCTTTATCGATGCTCTCTGATAACAAGTCCCAGGGCAGCGGCAGCAGCCTGGCACAGATGTGCGGCTTCCTCTCCAGCCTGGAACAGCTGACATTTGTATGATACTAGTGTGTATCCTCCTGTCATTTTGATAAAGGCAGTCAAATATGGCTTTCTTATCACCATGGAAACTAGTTTCCTAGGACATGGTTTCTAACTTTGTTTTGGGAAAAGTTTCGAAAGCCTGTCCTCATGGGTAATACAAAAGTGGTTGATAAGGCGGCCAGCCTGTAGACTCCAGCCTTTCAGTCCCCCTTGGCCATGTGACTACTTCATGTCTACTCTCCAGAAGAGTTTCTAAGGGTTGGCTGGGACAGCTGAGCTCAGATTGGTCTGCTTGGCCTCTCTGGAGAAAAAGATCTCATGGGGAGAAATGGTTGTGCTTAACTTCTGACTTATCCACCTTAGGGATGTATTCGTGATTCATACTCCCATGCATGAAAGGTCCTGCATTTCCTTTGTTTTTTCTGGTTAGCTTGGATCACCATTTGGGGACAACTTTCAATATGGACCATTGTGGGAGGAGGATTTATGGGTAGTTTAAAAAATTGGGTTAGTAGAAACTGGTCTGTTCTGGGAGATGTATGAAAGGTGGATTCATTGAGGAGTGCTTTCATGAAGTTGGTATGTCCTTTCAATAGGAAAATTCCTGTAAATGATGGTGACACTTCAAAAGCCAGACTGGAACTGAGGGAAGAGAATCCCCTGAACCACAACGTGGTAAGAGATTAATGGCTTCTGTTGATGTGATATCTGAACATCAGTGATCTGTAATCAATTGTATTAATTTGCATACCATTAAAGGATGGGGGAGGTTCAGGGCAGGGCAGAATAGGAAGCCCCTGCTGTAGACAAGGCCCCCAACCAAGCTCTTCCTGTCTTGCCTTCTTGGCAGGAACACTTGTTCCGACATGCTTGCTGCATATGTCCCCGTCCCCTAGTGACTGGTGGGTTGCGTGCCGCCTTTTCTTCCATAAGCTATGTGCCACATCAATGCTCCCAGCTGGATACATTTCCAGCTTTCAAGTAGCCTCTTAGGGTTTACCTTTCCTGTAAAATATGAAACACAGGACTGTCTCTTCAGACACTAGGGAGAGGAAGTCAGAAGATTCAACCACAGTTTGACCCATGGCCTCTTTATTGATTTAGAAATGAGGCAGCTAAATCCCTCCATTCCTGTTGTCCCAGTGAAGATTGTGTCTTGTTCTGTTAAATAATACCTTCCTACATCCAGGAAAAACAAAGTGAACACCCCTCCCCCCAAGTCCTAACAGGCCTGGGGGGTGGTTAGGGTGAGTTCTTTAATCCATGAAGGTGGTACTCGGAGTTTTGGGTGGATTTGGTGTCCTCTCAGTGGCAGCAAAGAAGTTTTGCTGAGAAGATAACATTTCCAGAGTTAATAGATGACAGAATTAATATATGGGCCTCTAGTTGAAAGGGATCAACATTTTCCATGCTTCTAGGTTATTAGTTGAACCAGAGGTGAGAAGGCAGGCATCAGAGGGGTTTGGAGAAGTAGAGAGGGGCAACAGACTCCAGGAATCCTGCTTTTAACCCTTTCACCTAGAATACTAAGGCTGATGTCACGTTGAACTAGTTTGTGGTGTCTCTTTGGGATGGGTGCTGCTGCTCTGAAGGAGTGTCCTGAGTAACACCCCTGTTCTTCTGCAAAGGTGGATGCAAGTACAGCCCATCGGATCGATGGCCTGACAACACTGAGCATGGACCGCACTGGCTTGATCCGGGAAGGGCTCAGGGTCCCTGGAAACATCGTCTATTCTAGCTTGTGTGGACTGGGCTCAGAGAAAGGTCGGGAGGCTGCCACAAGCACTCTAGGTGGCCTTGGGTTTTCTTCAGAGAGAAATCCAGAGATGCAGTTCAAACCGAATACACCCGAGACAGTAGAGGCTTCTGCTGTCTCTGGAAAACCTCCAAATGGCTTCAGTGCTATATACAAAACACCGCCTGGAATACAAAAAAGTGCTGTAGCCACAGCGGAAACACTAGGCTTGGACAGGCCTGCCAGTGACAAACAGAGCCCTCTCAACATCAATGGTGCTAGTTACCTGCGGCTGCCCTGGGTCAATCCTTACATGGAAGGTGCCACGCCAGCCATCTATCCTTTCCTTGACTCGCCAAATAAGTATTCACTGAACATGTACAAGGCCTTGCTACCTCAGCAGTCCTACAGCTTGGCCCAGCCGCTGTATTCTCCAGTCTGCACCAACGGGGAGCGATTTCTCTACCTGCCACCACCTCACTACGTCAGTCCACACATCCCGTCGTCTTTGTCATCACCCATGAGGCTCTCGACGCCTTCGGCCTCCCCAGCCATCCCACCTCTTGTGCATTGTGCAGACAAAAGCCTCCCGTGGAAGATGGGTGTCAGTCCCGGGAACCCTGTCGATTCCCACACCTATCCCCACATCCAGAACAGTAAGCAGCCCAGGGTGCCCTCTGCTAAGGCAGTCACTAGTGGCCTGCCAGGGGACACAGCTCTCCTATTGCCCCCCTCACCTCGGCCCTCACCTCGGGTCCACCTTCCCACCCAGCCTACTGCAGACACCTACTCTGAGTTCCACAAACACTATGCCAGGATCTCCACCTCTCCTTCAGTCACTCTGTCGAAGCCATACATGACAGTCAGCAGCGAGTTCCCTGCTGCCAGGATTTCCAATGGCAAGTATCCCAAGGCTCCGGAAGTGGGTGAAAGTGTCCAGCCAGTGCCTGGGCATGCCCGGAAGACAGCAGTTCAAGATAGGAAAGATGGTGGCTCACCCCCTCTGTTGGAGAAGCAGACCGTTACCAAAGACGTCACAGATAAGCCACTAGACTTGTCTTCTAAAGTGGTGGATGTAGATGCTTCCAAAGCTGACCACATGAAAAAGATGGCTCCCACAGTCCTGGTTCATAGCAGGACTGGAAGTGGCTTAGTGCTCTCCGGAAGTGAGATTCCAAAAGAAACATTATCTCCTCCAGGAAATGGCTGTGCTATCTATAGGTCTGAAATCATTAGCACTGCTCCCTCATCCTGGGTAGTGCCCGGGCCAAGTCCTAATGAAGAGAACAATGGCAAAAGCATGTCACTGAAAAACAAAGCATTGGACTGGGCAATACCACAGCAGCGGAGTTCATCGTGTCCCCGCATGGGTGGCACAGATGCCGTGATCACTAATGTTTCGGGGTCAGTGTCAAGCGCAGGCCGCCCAGCCTCTGCATCGCCCGCCCCCAATGCCAATGCAGATGGCACCAAGACCAGCAGGAGCTCTGTAGACACCACCCCATCCGTCATTCAGCACGTTGGCCAGCCCCCGACCACGCCTGCCAAGCACAGCAGCAGCACCAGCAGCAAGGGCACCAAAGCCAGCAACCCAGAGCCGAGTTTCAAAGCAAATGAGAATGGCCTACCACCAAGCTCAATATTTCTGTCTCCAAATGAGGCATTCAGGACCCCACCAATTCCCTACCCTAGGAGTTACCTCCCATACCCAGCACCTGAGGGCATTGCTATAAGTCCCCTCTCCTTACATGGCAAAGGACCTGTCTACCCTCACCCAGTTTTATTGCCCAATGGCAGTCTCTTTCCTGGGCACCTTGCCCCAAAGCCTGGACTGCCCTATGGGCTGCCTACAGGCCGGCCAGAGTTTGTGACCTACCAAGATGCCCTAGGGTTGGGCATGGTGCATCCCATGTTAATACCACACACGCCCATAGAGATCGCTAAAGAGGAGAAACCAGAGAGGAGGTCTCGGTCCCATGAGAGAGCCCGCTATGAGGACCCAACCCTCCGGAATCGATTTTCTGAGATGTTGGAAGCTAGCAGCGCCAAACTACACCCAGAAGTCCCCGCTGACAAGAACCTAAAGCCGAATCCCAGCTGGAATCAAGGAAAGACTGTTGTCAAAAGTGACAAGCTTGTCTATGTAGACCTTCTCCGAGAAGAACCAGATGCTAAAACCGAGGCAAACGTGTCCAAATCTGGCTTCATAGCGGAGAGCGTTGTTGGCCAGAGTGCTGAGCCTGCCAAGCCCCCAGCTGACCCAGGCCTGCAGCAACACCGCGATTTCATCGCCCTGAGAGAGGAGTTGGGGCGCATCAGTGACTTCCATGAAACTTACACTTTCAAACCGGCTCCGGGCCAGTCAGTCTTTGGCTTAAGCAAGGACAGTGTTTCGGCAGGTACCAACAAAGAGAACCTAGGGATTCCAGTTTCTACTCCATTCCTGGAGCCAACTCTGGGGAGCGATGGCCCTACTGTAACTTTTGGGAAAACCCAAGAGGATCCCAAACCATTTTGCGTGGGTGGTGCCCCACCAAGTGTGGATGTCACCCCCACCTATACCAAAGATGGAGCCGATGAGGCAGAATCAAATGATGGCAAAGTCCTGAAACCGAAGCCATCTAAGCTGGCAAAGAGAATTGCAAACTCGGCAGGTTACGTGGGTGACCGATTCAAGTGTGTCACTACTGAACTGTACGCAGATTCCAGTCAGCTCAGCCGGGAGCAGCGAGCATTGCAGGTGAGTCCCCAACCTGAATTTCAGTAACTTTTACCAGTTGTCAGTTTTTTAATGTGTAAAGAGGATTGGGGGTGTATGGTAGAATACCAGGCAGATTTGGTTAATGAAGTTTATGGTAATTTCAATGTGTGCAATGTGTCCAGTAAAGGAACTTGAGTGGTAGCACTTAGGTGTGTCTGGATACTTTAAGTTACTCTGTTAGATTATAAGAGAACTCCAATCGAACATGGTAATGGAAGTTTTAATTGTCGTGATGTATATCTAAAGGCTGCATGACGTTTACCTATCAAATGCTTTGATTTCTCTGCCTGTACGATAAATATACCTAGGAGTGCTGTTTACAATGCCTTACTTGATACTTGGTGGAGATGTGTAAGCATCCGCATGTCTGTGGGATTCGTACAATTTTTTTTTCACCAAAAAAAAAAAAAAA
>CAUYRH010083064.1:0-17910 GCA_963574655.1 Perodicticus potto | reverse complement strand
TTGGCTGTCTTCATTGCCTGCCTCCGTTGAAGATGGAGGGTTCCAGGATTTTACTCGTGAATGATGTATGCAGGAATCGACCCTATAACTTTAACAGCTGTAGAAGAAGACAAGATAACAGGAAAGGGGGCTTCCCAAGTTTGGCTTAGGGAAGGTGAATTATAGGGGAGAGTTTTGAACATGACTAGATCACCAGGAGGGAAAAGTTCCCGTTTTAGTTAGATTGTCCCTCCCCAAACGGGGAGCAGGACTTTCAGGGATGATTAGGGAGGCATGAGAGAACAGCAAGTCATCCCAATTGCAGCTTAAAGGCTGGGAGAAAAATTTGGTAACCGGCTTTCAAGACACCCCCTGTATAGTTATGCACTTGGTGGATAAAAGACCAAGGCTAGAGAGAAGTACAGAAAAGGTTGCTCCAGTGTCCAAAACAAATTTTATTTCCTAGCGCTCCACTATAAGGCAAACCTGGGGCTCTTGAGGGGTGATGACACAAGCTGGAGCCATCCTCTTGTCTTTTTAAACAGCTTTCTGAAGTTCTCCATTTCTGTTTTCTTCCCCTCTCTCTGTCTTTACTTTCTCCCGCTTTTATACTTGTCGCTCCCTCCTTAGTTGTCTACCTACATGTCAGAAAGACACATGAAAAATAAAATTAAATTTATGAGAAAATCAGTATGAATTAGTGGGGAGGTGTCTCATAGAATCGTTTTTCAATGACATACAACTAAATTAATTTTAATTACAGAGAATCTAACCAAAAAATGTTGCTTGGTAGATGCTGCCTAAATTCATAATGGCACATAAATAACAAATCATATGTTTAAACATTTTCCTCTAGTCTTATACGTGTGTATGTTACTCATTCACTTCCTCAGAAAACTTTTTAAACATGGTTGACATCATTTCTGAATCATTATTATTTACAAATTAGTAGCATTATAAGTTTAATATGAAGCATTGATTCCTCCTGTAAATGAGTAGAGTCCTACTCTTCCACTTATTTTTTTTTATATCACGGGACATGTTCCCATTAGTATGCTATAAATTCAAGTTAAGTCAATAAAGTATTATAAAGAAGCTACTTACTTTAAAAATCTGGATGTCACTTGTTTTAGTTTAAAAATTTACTATATTATTTTAAATTATTAGCATGTAATTAGAACATAAAGTCTTGGATAATTTAGAATGAGGAAGAATTATAAAAATTTCACTAAATATGGTTGAAATTATGGAGAACATTTTTTGAAAATGCATTACATAAATATATTTATATAATAACCTATTTCAACATTAAATTATATATCATAGTGTTAAAAAACAACTGTAGCCCTTTTACAGTCATGTAAATACCCACATTTTAAGGACTTACAAATAGTCATGGTTTGGGCACATGAAACCTAAGCTTGTTTTCTATAAAGATAATTCAGATTTATGTTTATACCAAATCATGCCAAGACCCGAGTTAACCAGTGTTCCTTATCTTGGTTTTAGATACATTTGAGCTTTGACATACTTAAAGTGAAGGTAGTGTCTTTGATGTGCTTTCCCCTCCTTTTTAAAGTTGTAGACATGGTCCATTCATAGGTGAGTATCACTGTGTTTGCTTATGTAATAGCAAATTGTTTTGTGGCAAGAATACTGTCAGCTTGACAGCTGATAAAAGCTGAAGTATATTGTAACAAAAATAAACAAGTTAAAGGAATATAAACATAGTAAAACCTTGTGTCGAAATCAGAGAGCCTTTGCTTTTAGTCAGCGTGTTAGAACAGGAAAAGTGAATGTGTTGGAGTTCAGTTAAACAACAAGATGTGGAAATTGAATACCTATTTTAGAGCAACTAGGTCCATGAGTTATAATAGTGGCCAGCAAGAAATTGGTTAATCAATTAGATACAAACAATAGCTGGATAAAAGGCATCAGCCTATTGGCTTATGGCTCATTGCCACTTATTCCGTCCAGTTAATGATGAACTTTTCTTTTCTTGCATTATTTTTGGTGTGCTGGTGTACTGTGTTATAAACAAGGGAATTTTAAACTCTGGAAAACAAACTAGAATGTAGAGCAGGAGGCAGACTGGCAGTAGGTCTATAATTGCTAAAAGTAAGGTGCTTAGGTTCTATTCTTTGGCTGGATTTTTACCAATGTTCTTACCATTAGGAATATTAGAATAAAAAATATTATTGTTTTCAACCTGTAAAATCAGATGGTAATTTCCTAGAACTTGTGGGAGTTGAAAGTGTGACTTTTAGGGCGCTGCCTGTGGCTCAGTGGGTAGGGCGCTGGCCCCATATACCAAGGGTGGTGGTTTCAAACCCAGCCCTGGCCAAACTGCAACAAAAAAGTAGTCGGGCGTTGTGGTGGGCACGTGTGGTCCCAGCTGCTTGGGAGGCTGAGGCAAGAGAATTGCCTAAGCCCAGGAGCTGGAGGTTGCTGTGAGCTGTAACACGACAGCACTATATTGAGGACGACAAAGTGAAAGTCTGTCTGAACAAAAAAAAAAAAAAAAAAGAAAGAAAATGTGACTTTCCCCTTCTGTCAAATATTAATAATAGCATAAGAAAACCATACAATTTGAGAGAAACAGCTAACTTTTCTCATTAATCCATTGATTAACTCAATGATGTAATAGTCATTGCTAATAGAATAACATGTGAGGAAAAATATAAATGTAGCCTGTAAAAGGGGAATAAACTGATTAGCTTTCCTTTGTCTGCTAATTACTCCATTGTAATCCATTTGCTAACAAGTAAATAGGACCTGTGTAAGTTGACCACCCAAGAGATGGTAACAAACTGGTCAACATAAAGAACTAGGCCTAGTGTACTGATACCAACATGTGTATGTCCAGTCTACAAATATTAGGTCAACTTAGGGAGCTAAAACAGTTGGAGAAGAACCACCATAGTTATAATTGTCAGCATGTTGCACATGTAGCTTTCTTTCATTAGCTTTATTTTATTTATTTATTTGTTTAGTTAGTTAGTTATTTAGTTTGAGATAGAGTCTCATTCTGTCACCCTGGGCGGAGTGCTGGGGCATCATAGCTCACAGCAACCTCAAACTCTTTGATTCAAGTGATCCTCTTGCCTCAGCCTACCCAGTAGATGGACTATAGGTGCCTGCGACAATATCCAGCTAGTTTTCTATGTTTAGTAGAGATGGCTCCCAGGCTGACCAAACTTTGCTCAGGCTGGTCTTGAATTCCTGAGCTCAGAACCACCAGCCTCAGCCTCCCAGAGTGCTAGGATTTCAGGCATGAGCCACCACGCCTGGCGTGTTAGCTTTATTTTAAGAACCTGAGGTAAATACCATAGCTTTTGCTAAATTTTATCTTTATCCAAATGGGAGAAGTTGAATGGACTTGAAAGGTAATTCCTTGTGAGTTTCATTAGTTTTATGTCTAAGTAAATAATAACGTTCATTAATATAATATTTATAGTAAACAATAAGATATCTGAGATTCTATTATGAATCATTAAATATAAACACAAAATTAAGCATTTTCTAAACATTTTTTAAACTTTATCATAAACAACGAAAGCTACTTCTGCCTAAGCCCATCCAGTGCTGTGAAGCATAACTTACACCGCCCCTTGTCTTTGGATGAATTTTCATATATTTATAGATAAATAATGGCTTCTTAAACAGGGATTAGCAAACCATGGCTCTATGGCCTATTTTTGTGTGGGCGATGAGCTTCGAGAAGAAGATGTAATAAAGATAAGATGTGGTCCTCAGTGCCTGTTTGGCACTTTGCAGAAAATGTTTGCCAAGCTTAAAGTATAAATACATAATTCATAATCCCGGGGAGGCTCTGGTCCTAGGTGAGGTGGTATAACCACATGAACCGAGTCAATACAAAACTGAGATAGAATGTATGTATCAGCTGTTTGAGGAGTAAAGTAGTAAAGAGCAAATAGTAGTAGATTGGGAAAGAAGACCAGAATCTGAAGCACCACCAAACTGGTGGAGTTTGCCATCTGTCCCCTTCAGTTGTTACTGGCCTTGTCTCACCCAGGCCCTGGACCTGGGTGTAGGCAGAGAGCTCCAGCAGGTCTGGCGTCAATGGCTTGAGAAGGGGAATCCTGTTTTGTAGAGACAGCAGTGTTGTGAAAGATGCGGGTACTCAGTCTTTGAGGAGGGAACCTTCCTTTCTGACTAGAGGAGCCAGGGTCACAGAAGGGTGGGTATACGCCTTTGCTTTTTGCCTCTTCCTGTCCCCTACTAGTCATCCCTCATTGGAGGAACAGTTTGCAGAGAGAAAGTGTCAGCACTGGGTGAATAAAGCTCCAGCTCTCTGAGCAGAGAGCTGAAAAAGGAGAGCCCCCGGGGCACCCATAAATACTAGGAAGATAAGGAGAAGGCAGAACTTTGAAAAGTGGCCTCATAAAATTGTTTATGAGCTCCTGGAGATAAAATAAATGGAAATGACAGAGGACGGTCAGAGAACTTGAAAATCATAGAAATTATTCTATTTGAAAAAACAGAGAGATAAAAGACTTAAAACAGAAAAAAAAAATTAAAAAGCAAAGGAGAGCCTTAGGGTCCTATGGGACAGTGACAGAAGCTCTAACTTTTATGTTGTTGGTGTTCCAGAAGGAAAGGAGGAAGTGTAGTATGGAAAATTACTTCAAAAGTAATAAAAGGCTATGATTTAATAACCCCTCCCCTCCCCCAAAAAAAAACAAGTAATAAAAGGATTGCAGAGAAACTGGAACTCTGAAACATTGCTGGTGGGAATGCAGAGTAGGACAGCCACTCTGGAAATCAGTGTGGTGGTCGTTGTAAAGCTAATCGTGCACTTACCTCTGGGACTTTACTCCACAGAATGAAAAATTTGAAGTGAAATGAAAACTTCCATTCACTCAAATATCTGAACACAAATGTTTATAGTGACTCTATTGATAATCACCAAAAACTGGAAAAACTCAGTTGTCCTACATGTGAAAAAAATCCCTGGTATGTCCATACAGTGGAACACTACTCAGCCATGAAAAGGTATGAGCTACGGATAGACACAGCATCTCAGATGAGTCTCAAATGTTTACCTCCTATGAGTGAAAGAAGCCAGGTGGAAGGTTACATACTGACCCCACACGCACAAACAGCAAAAGCAGAAGTAGATAAATGGGAATGGGACTTCAACAGAAAGTAAAACTTCAGGAAATTATCAATCGAGTACAAAAGCAACTGACAGAATGAGAGAACATATTTGGAAATCAAGAAACTTATACCTCAAATATGTGAAGAACTCTTGCAACTTAATAAAAAGATGACTCAATTTTAAAATGAGTAAAACGACTAAAAGTACATCTTTCCAAGGAAGATACACAGATGGCCAGTAAACATGTAACAGTATCCATCTGAAAATGTAAATTAAAATAACAATTAGATACTGCTCTGCACTATTTAGGATGGCTATTACTAAAATAAATAAATAAATAACAAGGACAGAGGCAGTGTCTTACCCCTCGCATTTTGGGAAGCTGAAGCTGGAGGATTGCTTGAGGCCAAGAGTTCAAGACCAGCCTGAGCAAGAGTACGACTCTATCTCCACAAAAAATAGAAAAAATAGCCAGGCATGGTGGCATACACCTTTATTCCCATCTACTTGGGAGGGTGAGGAAGGAGAATGACCCGAGCCCAGGAGTGTGAAGTTGCAGTAAGCTGTGACGATGACACTGCACTGGACGACAGAGCAAGAATGTCTCAAAAAGCAAAAACACAGGCTTGGCACCTGTGGGTCAGTGGTTAGGGCACCAGCCACGTATACTGGGGCTGGCAGGTTCGAACCTAGCCCAGGCCTGCTAAACAACAATGACAACTACAAAAAAAAAAAAAGAAAGAGTGCTTAGATGTTGTTATTTCATTGATCAATACAATAAAAGAAAAAGAAAAAGCAAGACAAACAAAAAACCCAGGTGTTGGTAAGGATGTGGAAAAATTGGAACTCTTATTTTACTCTTGGTAGGGATGTGGAATATTGTAGCCACTATGAAAAAAATATGGTAGTTCCACAAAATTTTAAACATGGTATTACCATTAATCCAGCAGTTCCGTTTCCCTTAGATACATACCCCAAAGAATTGAAAGCAGGGACTTGAACAGACATATGTATCCCTATGTTGATAGCAGCAGCATTCACAGTTGCCACAAAGTGGAAGCAACCGAAGTGTTCATCAGTGGATGAATGGATAAAGCATGATGTGTACATACAATATAAGAAATATTGTTGTTCTTAAAAAGCAAGGAAATTCTGACACATGCTGTGACATACATGAACCTTAAAAACATGTTAGATGAAATAACCCCATCACAGAAGGACAAATGTTACATGATTTCATTTGTATGAGGTACCTGTAGCAGTTAAACTTAGAGACAGAAATTGGAATGGTGGTTGTTATGTGCTGGGGGAGAGGGAAAGTCAGGAGGTAGTGTTTAACAGTATATCTATTATTCTATTTGTATGACATTTTCAAAAAGACAACTCTAGTAAACAAACCAGTGGTTACCAGGGGTTAGGAATGGATGGTGTTTTTTGCCTAAGAGAGCTCACATGAGGGGCTACATTTGGATTCTGTGTCCTATATTGGAGTGATCATTATATCTTCACATGAGTTAAAATTTATGGAACTTCACACTCCCTTGGGTCAATTTTACTACATTTTAATTTAAAAAATAAAATTTAAAAATATGTAAACATGTAACAATATAATTAGCCTGTTAGGAGCCATGATGGTGGTAGGGGTAGGGATTTGGGTCTATCCCCAGTACCATTAGCGAGAATCATTCTTTTTTTGAGACAGAGTTTCACTTTGTCCCCCTCAGTAGGGTGCTGTGGCATCATAGCTCACAGCAACATCAAATTCTTGGGCTCAAGTGATTCTCTTGCTTCAGCCTCTCAAGTTTCTGGGACTACAGGTGCCCACCACAACTCACGGCTATTTTTTTAGAGATGAGTCTCAACACTTGCTCAGGCTGGTCTTGAACCTGTGAGCTCAGGCAGTCCACCCACCTCGGCCTCCCAGAGTGCTAGGATTACAGGCATGAGCCACCGCACTGGGCCAGCAAGAATAATCCTTATTTTGTTTTATTTCTTTACAAAGAAATAAAATGCTATAAAGGGTCAGTTTTATAATCGTAAATGCTAAACTAAAACTAACATTTTTTATTAAGAGGTAGTAAGTGCACATGATAAAATATTTGGGAAATACTGAATATCATAGATAGGACTATAAAAATCATTCAAAATTCCTGTAATTATGTGTAACATTTTACTACTTTTTATTACTGCTGTTGCTGTATGCATATATTTTTTGTTTATGTAATTCCCGTTATATTGAGTTTTGTGTTCTTTTTCTTTTTCACATTGTGTCTTGAGCACTTTTCCATGTCATTAAAATTCTTGCAAAATAACACTTTAATAGCTGTTTCATAGCCCGTTTTGTGGGGGTATTATAACTTACTCAACCTTATTTTTTTTCTTGGGCATGTAGATTGCTTCTAATATCTCAGTATAATAAATATCACTCTATTAAATGTAAATCCACACCTGTCATACACAGCATGCATTCTGTGTCTGAGTATAAATGTGTAACTGTTTATCGAAAAGTCTGAATTCAGTGAGGAACAAACACGAAATAGTCCCTTCACTCTCCTTCTGTTATGCACTGTGTAACTTCCCTCCTCTGTTAGGCTCAAGCAAATTAAACATAACTGAAAGTGCAGGCTGATCCGGTTCAAAACTTCAATCTCATAACTCAAAATTTCCCTGGCCTGATTTGGAGCCACTGTTATGGCTGTGTGACCTGAAGTGAGGAAAGCTGCTTATGTGTTCAGCCTCCCGTCCAGAACTCAGAGTGCTCAGTGCTAACGTTCCTTGGCCTCCTCTTCCAGCCCCAGCCCCAGCCCGTCTGGGATAGAGGCCAGGGGAGGAGAATAAGGGAATACAGGCAAATGTCTCTCCTTCCCTGCCTGTGTGTGTCGCCCTGTTCTGGGTGTCGCTGCATTGGTGCCATCTCCTCCTGTTTGGGTGGCCTTCACATGGCACAGGTTCCGCCAGCCCCAGTCACTCCTTGCGGTTACTCCCCAGAGTCTACACCTGAGCTGCTGGGGGCTGTGCTCCCTTGCTTGGCTTCTCCTGCTACTGGGCTGGGTGTTGGTTACAGTAGGACCTTTTTGGTGGTCTTAATTGCTGACCTTTCTTTGGAACATAAGGGCACTGGGCCAGGCGCAGTGATTCATGCCTATGATCCTAGCACTCTAGGAGACTGAGACGGGTGGATCACCTGAGCTCAGGAGTTTTGAGACCAGCAAGAGTGAGACCTTGTCTCTACTAAAAACAGAAAACTATCCAGGGGTTGTGGCGAGTGCCTGTACTCCCAACTACTCGGAGGCTGAGGCAGGAGGATGGCTTGAGCCCAAGAGTCTGAGGTTGCTGTGAGCTGTGACACTATGGCACTCTAACAAGGGCAGCAAGTAGGTAGAGACTCTGTGTCCAAAAAAAATATATATATATATATATATATTTATATATGTACTAAATATGAGTATATATATGAGTACTAAATGCCTTTCTTTGCCCTCAAATTTGGACCTTAGTCATCAATCCTGAAGAAAATTGTTTACTCAAATGCATATATAAAATTTACAAGAGCTGTTGAACAATTGCTAAGAATTTGTCCTGTTGTTTTAAACCGTAACGTAATATTTAGCCTGACAAACTTTTTTTTTTTTTTTTTTTGTCTCAACTACGTAGTGGATGCATAGTAGGAAACCAAAAGTCTGTCAGCACCCAACAAAGCTTTCATTAAAAAAAAATACATGGCATATTGTTCTGCTCTAGCAAAAATTAATGGTTTCTTTTGCACATTTTGTCTTCTTTACCAGAGATCAGCAAACTTTGCACTGTGGGGGGTTTTTATAAATAAAGTTTTGTTGGAACACAGCCTCACTCAATCATTTTTGTAGTATTTTCTATGGCTTCTTTTGTATTATAGCGGCAGGATTTGAATAGTTGTGACAGAGACTATTTGGCCTACAAAGCCTAAGATATTTACTCTCTTTCTATTTATAAAGAATATATTCCAACCCGTGTTTCATGCTCTTCTTGCAGAATTCTATCAAAACATAGAACAACATAGACCATTTAGCTGCTTGGAAACATGAAATGTCTTTTCACTGCTGACACAGTATGTCCTAAAATCTTCAGCTTTAACTCCCTTTGCAATCTGCAGTCTCACGTCCCTCTTTCAGGTTTAAGTTCAGTGTGCCCTGCTGTTGTCAGGTTGGGTCCTGAAGACCACAGTTATCAAATGGCTGCTCACAGCCTGTGTTGACCCCCAGAGGTATTTTGTTTGGCCCAAACAGTGCTTTTGTTTTGTTCTGTTGAATCAACGTTCAAGAACTGGAAGGTACTACATATCAGATTTTTTGTTTGTTCGTTTATCCCCAGTGTTCTAAAATATGATGAGTCTCAGTGTAGATCAATTTTCTTTCTTTTTTTTTTAACACATACATGTGTTTATTTGGTTTCTACTTTTTGCCTTCACAAAATTAAAAAGGCTTAAAATTTAATAATAATAACAATGTTTAAGATAAGGACTAGAAACAAAAACCTCATAAAAAAGGAACGAAGATAAATGATTCTACATTTTGTATGGAACCAGAAAAAAACCCATATAGTTAAGGAAGTTTTTAGTAATAAAAACAAAGCCATAGTGGTCCAGACAGCATGGTACTGGCACAAAAATAGAGACATAGACCTTTGGAATCGAATAGAAAACCAGGAAATGAAACTAACATCTTACAACCACCTAACGATAAACCAAACAAGAACATCCACTGGGGGAAAGGCTCCCTATTCAATAAATGGTGCTGGGAGAACTGGATATCCACATGTAAAAGACTGAAACTGGACCCACACCTTTCTCTACTAACAAAAATTGATTCAGGATGGATAAAGGACTTACATTTAAGGCATGAAACGATAAAAATCCTCAAAGAAAGAATAGGAAATACACTGGAAGATATCGACCTGGTGAAAGATTTTATGAAGAAGACTGCCATGGCAATTATAACAACAGCAATAATAAACAAATGTGATTTAATTAAACTGAAAAACTTCTGTACAGCTAAGGAGACAACCACCAAAGCAAATAGACAACCTACCCAGTGGGAAAGGATATTTGCATATTTTGAATCAGACAAAAGCTTAATAACTGGGATCTATATAAAACTTAAATTAATCCACAGGAAAAAAACCAACAATCCCATACATCAATGGGGAAGAGAGATGAACAGAACCTTCTCTAAAAAGACAGACAAATGGCTAGGAAACACATGAAAAAATGGTCATCATCCCTAATTATTAGAGAAATGCAAATTAAAACCACCCTGAGATATCATCTAACCCCGGTGAGAATGGCCCATATCACAAAATCTCAAAACTGCAGATGCTGGCATGGAGGTGGAAAGAAGGGAAAATTTTTACACTGCTAGTGGGACTGCAAACTGATACAACCTTTTTGGAAGAAGTATGGAGAACTCTCAAAGAACTCAACCTAGACCTCTCGCTTGATCCTGCAATCCCATTACTGGGCATCTATCCAGAAGGAAAACAAAACCTTCTATTATAAAGACACTTGTACTAGACTGTTCATCGCAGCTCAATTTACAATCGCTAAAATGTTGAAACAGCCTAAATGTCCCTCAATGCAGGTGTGTGTGTGTGTGGCTGCCGGGCAACTCCCGACTATGTGTATGCTCTTGGGTGAATTACAAAGTTTTCTAAATCTCCGTTCCTATATGTAAATAAGGGATAATAATAGTTCCTACTTTATAGGGCTCATGGGAGAAATAAATGAGCATATCTATGTAAATGCAAGAACAGCGTTTGGCTCACAGTAACTACACAGTAAATAGAACTGCATGATTATCACTATTAATACTTAAAGTTTTGTAGGAGTCCTTCATTTTAGACTGTTCCAAGTCATGGGAGTTCCAAGTTTTGGCTCATCCACAGAAACTATCCGCCAGGCATCACACTTTACACAACCTTAGAATGTAGTCTGTGGACGGGAGTTTGGAGGGCGCATGGTCCAACAGGTGCTTCTCCATGGCAGCAGCCCTCTGCAGTTTTCAGGGAAAGGTGGTTAGGTACAAGTGACAGAAGCTGACACTTCAGAAAGAACATGCAGTTGTTTAAAAATCATACAATATGTACTTTGCTTTTTTGAATTCATTTTTTCACACTATAATCCTTGGTCCCTTAAGATACTTGAACAGACTGCCCTCGGTACTAATGGTTCTCACAGTAGGGCACAGGGATCCTTTTAACTCACACTTTCTTCAGCAGTCTTTCTTCTCTCTTCCCCTTTCTGTCACATCGGAGAATCCATGAAGATCCCAGTAGTGTAGGCTAAATTTTTATGTGGTTGTATGTGTTTTTCTGGAGCAAGGTTCAGTGGCCTTAAAAAGTTTAAGAATTAAACTTGCCTTGGGCATGCTTACAGTTAAGTTTGTCTTGAAATGAAATATGTCCAACTCAAAGGGGCAGATATGGTGAAGAACCACTGATTTCTAATTTTCTCATGAAGGTAGGAAAGTTATTGAAGATAAGGTCAGGAGTTGCATGAAAGGGGAAGATCTGAGAGTTCAAGCAGAGAATGAGACACAAGAGCTCCCTTGTCTCCACTGACATCTTGGTGGAAGTCTTCCCTCTAGTCTGTGTAGGGAGGGATTTCTAACATAAAGGTTGCCAAGCAGAGAGTAGGATTCTATAAGGCCGTCTTTTTCTTCTTTTTTGAGAACATCGATGCTCCAAAATGAAGGATAACTATTTTGCGCTGTAGTGGATAATCACGTTAGCATAGATGGTATTGTGCCTCTTGTATGTTCAAAGACAGACATACGCGTGCACACAAATACACGTCACGTAGTTCTGTCTGCCCCTCAAGGTCAACCTCATTCCTGGTCTTTTTTTCCCGCTATAATCAGGCATGTGCTGTGTTGTTGAGAATCTAGTGAATGATACCGTCTCCAGAACGTCCCTGCAGAGGAAAGCACTGTAGGAAGGGCAGAGGGGCCAAGAGGGTGACAGAAAAGCTCGCAAGTGCTGCTTTCCTAAGTTATCTCCAGATCATGCTCAGCCCAACTAAATTTCCTATGTAAGTTTTGATGAAACTCATGTACACATTTTATTTTTGTACATAGCTATCTTGTCATCAGCCAATTTAATGATCATAATAATGCCCATAAAATATGTAACTTTTCCATAATTTTATATAATATCTAAAAGACAAAGTAAAATAAAGTGCTGTGGCTATAAATATATTTTAAAATTCAGCAGAGGGCACAGTATTATAGATTAGCAATAGATACTAAAATCCGAAGAAAAATATAAACTATGTTTTAATTTGTTTTTTGTTTTTTTTTTTTTTCAGTTTTTCTTTTGGCCGGGCCTGGGTTTGAACCCGCCACCTCCGGCATATGGGGCCAGCGCCCTACTCGCTGAGCCACAGGCACCGCCCATAAACTATGTTTTAAAAACATTTTATATTTTTTAAAACTTAAAATCATTGAAGGCATCCTAGTAATGAAAGTTGCAGGGGAAGTAATTACATGGCATTTAAAGCACATGGTTTTTTGTTTTTTTTGTTTTATTTTGAGACAGAGTCTCACTTTGTCACCCTTGGTAGAGTGCTGTAGCATCACAGCTCACAGCAACCTCAAAGTTTTGGGTTCAAGTGATTCTCACACCTCAGCCTCCCAAGTAGCTGGGTCTACAGGCTCCCCCCACAATGCCCAGCTATATCTTAGAGATGGGGGTCTCGCTTTTGCTCAGGCTGGTCTTGAACTCCTGAGTTCAGAAGATCCACCCGCCTCTGCCTACCAGAGTGCTGAGATTACAGGCGTGAGCCACCATGCCCGGCCTAAAGCGTATGTTGTCATTTTAGCTTGCTGTTGGAATGGCAAACATAAAGCTGCAGAAAGTATAGTTGTGGATAACAGTAAAGATTATAACTGCTGAAAATATATATGCTGAACATCTTGCTTTTTCTTGTATCTGTTTTTCAAACTA
This sequence comes from Perodicticus potto, assembly GCA_963574655.1. Classification (NCBI taxonomy): domain Eukaryota; kingdom Metazoa; phylum Chordata; class Mammalia; order Primates; family Lorisidae; genus Perodicticus; species Perodicticus potto. The sequence continues at coordinate 4,832 of CAUYRH010083064.1, read as the reverse complement.
AGGTAAATATAATCTTTAATAAAGAGTAAAGGAACTTACTAGCTTGTGATGGTCACTTTGGTTGAGGTCAAGGAGAATTGAGAGGGGAATGAAAGGTGGTAGAGACACATGCTGATGCCCTTAGCCTTTTCTTTCTTTTTTTTTTTTTAACATAAAATATGTATAGTTACTTCTCTGCCAGTGAACAGCTTGCTTCAGTGCAAGTTAGAAGTCTGCAGGGTCTATGGCCTTAAAAGGTGAACTCAGTGTTGCTTTGATTAGTTTCCTTTCAGAACTCCCTCGTAGGGATGGGCACAAAGTGAGAATTCTTCCAATATTTGTCCAGACTTTCTCACTTAGGGTTTGGAAATGCATCATGCCCAAGTGGGTGTCAATTAATATTGTTTGATGATAATGGAAAAAAATTCTTGGGAGGAATTCTCTTTATGCTTGTGTGGGGCACATTCCTCACAATGGTTTCAGAGTCTCTAAACAATAGAAATCTTGTTTGCATTTGGACTCTTTGCTATATGATTTTTGAAATTTATGCTATTGTAAGTTTTATGTGAATTTTAAAAATTGATTTAAAAAATTGGCACAATCCAAAATCCTCTAAACATTTGAATGTAAGAAACCAATTTTAACTGATATGTTTAGGATATTCGTATTGTTCATATTTATGGAATTTGAATGATAAATGAAGGACTTTTCAAGGATGCAAGCCATGTTTAGGAGTTTTATGAATAGGACTCATTCACTGTGTATTTACTTGCCATAGTTTTTGCTCAATAGCAGGATAATTATTACTGCATAAGGTGTGTGAAAAATCCACTGTAGCACAGCATCCGGAAACATCTCTGTCTGAGATATGTACTATCTAAATGCTTGTAGCAAGTAGTTTTATTTTGGACTCATGAAGGTATTAATTTTAAACATTTTCTTAGTTTCTTTTACATATAAATCAACAAATAACTTCAGGAGAAAATGTCACTAATTCCTTGTGGTGTATGTGGGAAGTGGTGTATTCTGTTCCAAGATATGCTTTAGGGAAATGACTTGGAAATCAAGATCTTTCTTTCTTTTGTTGTTGTTGTTGTTGTAGCAGTTTGGCTGGGGCTGGGTTTGAACCCACCACCCTTGGTATATGGGGCTGGTGCCCTATTCACTGAGCCACAGGCACTGCTAAAGATCTTTCAAGTACAAAACCTTAAAATACTTTGCTATAATAAGTTCTGTAAGGCAATTTTATCTTGGCATGTAAAGACAGGATAATGTAGCATTCTAAAAGAAGACTTATGGAGATTTTTTTTCCTTTCACAGTAGGGTCTCTTACTAGATAATGTGCATTAGTGGAACATCTGCAAAATAGCCTAGAATAAATACTGATACAGTTACTCAAATTGTATAATCATCTCATTTTCTTGTTCTTGTTTTTATATATATATATATATATATATATATATATATATATATATATATATCCTTTCTTTCAGTTGAATATGTCAAGTGACCAGATAATTGCCAATCTGCAAGCAGTTATTAATGAAGTTTGTAAGCACAGACCTCTGAGTTTGGGTAAGTGGTTTGCTGAGGGAGGACTTAATCTGTAGCCTGTGATACTTTACAACAGATGTAAAATGTTAAGAAAACAGCCAAGTCCACAGGGAAGTCACTTACTAATGGGAGATTCCTGGTAAATCACTAAACTTGATCGGGGTGTGGGAGCAGTGTAGCAGGCACAACATAGTCCAGCCGGTGCCTTCCGCACTGCGTTATAGACATTTCTTCCTCAGACAAATCTCACTCTTGAGTGCTTGAAGCTGAGCAAGGGTCTGTTATACTCTATTGATTTATAGGCTTACTATGGCGGGAATTTTTCAGGTTTAGTTTTATAACCAAGTTTATAATAAAGACACAATTTAAGGTATTTTTCACCTTCTCTGTGAGTTACACACTCCAGTGAATAAATACTTCATCTGTTCACTTTATTGTCCTAAGTATGGCCATCATACTTAGTAATTGTTGTGTATGGATTCTTGTATTCCATAATATTCCATATTCCATGGAGAACTTTGGTTTCCGCACAGGGGCCTCTGGGACTGTAGCACAGGTAGAATGATGGACAGTAAGTCCTGTAAGTGGTATTGTGATTCTCTTTTTGCCATTTTAAATTAAGCCTTGATACCATTCTCATTAAAAGATTTTTAATTTTTAGAGAATTTTTGCCAACTGGTCACACAAATACAGCATCTGTACTGACTATAATAAGTAAATATTTAGACTATTTCCATCAAATGTAAGTATCAACACTTGTTCCCTTCACAGTTGACTTTGCAATAAAACAGACTTTAGGTGGTCATTTTCTGGAAGAGAGAAATGGTTGGTTAGTATGTGTAGTTTCAAGGATAAATCTCCAATATTCTAGATTATAACTTGATTGTCTTCAGCTCTAGAAATGAAACTATCTTCCCTTTCTTACAATACAAAACATAGCTCACACCTATAATCCCAGCACTTGGGAGGCTGAGATGGGTAGATTGCCCGAGCTCATAAGTTTGAGACCAGCATGAGCAAGAGCAAGACCCTGTTTCTGAAAAATAGCCAGGCGTTTTGGTGGGTGTCTATAATCCCAGGTACTTGGGAGACTGAGGGAAGGGAATCGCTTAGGCCCGAGAGTTTGAGGTTGCTGTGAGCAGTGACACCATGGCACTCTACCCAGGGCGACAAAGTGAGACTCTCTAAATAAATAAATAAATAAATCAGGGAGGTGCCTGTGGCTCAAGGAGTAGGGCACCGGCCCCATATACTGGGGGTGGCAGGTTCAAACCTTTGGAGCCAAAAACTGCAACAACTACAAAAAATTAATAAATAAATAAAAATTTTTAAAAACTCAAAGAACAGGGGGGCGAGAGACTTTGAGGTATAACGACGGCAGCAGGGCCCACGGGTGCCAGAGGGAAGGGTCTGCTGCGGCCTCCACGTACCTGGGTTACCGCCCTAAAAAAAAAAAAAAAAAAAAAGACTCAAAAAACAAAATACAGTAATATAGTTCAATGATATAGTACTTTTCAAGTGAAAATATGATATGAGTCCTATATGGTTTTTACAGGGTATTTACAAAATATTCTTTATGTGCTGGTCACCTGTTTATAAAATTTTACAATGAATATTTCAAAATAAAGGTACATTTAGCTACCATTTCCCATTTCCCCATGTATGGTCACTTTTTAGGACACCCTGTATTTACATCAGGTACCCAAATAACATCATTTTTTTCAATGTTGTTATGTTACCACATTGATGGGAAAAAGCTGATTCTTGACCTGGACGACACTGTCTTTGTGGGATTTATGTCTCCTTGTGTCTTCAAGGAAATTTTCCAGGTACTTTGGTTACCTGCCACATCCTAAAGATTGTGCGTTGGATTAACTGGTGTGTCTACACTGTCTAGGGTGTGAGTGTGACTGTGAGTGTTCCCTGTGTTGGTGTGGTGTCCTGTCCTGGTGTGTCTACACTGTCCAGGTGTGAGTGTCCCCTGTGGTGCTGTGGTGTCCTGTCTTGGTGTGTCTACACTGTCCAGGGTGTGGCTGTCACAGTGTCCCCTGTGACGGTGTGATGTCCTGTCCTGGTGTGTCTACACTGTCCAGAGTGTGGCTGTGAGTGTCCCCTGTGGTGCTGTGGTGTCCTGTCTTGGTGTGTCTACACTGTCCAGGGTGTGGCTGTGAGTGTCCCCTGTGACTGGGTGGTGTCCTGGCCTGGTGTGTCTACACTGTCCAGGTGTGAGTGTGAATGTCCCCTGTGATGGTGTGGTGTCCTGTCCTGGGTTGGTTTCCACCTGGCACCTGGAGCTGCTGGTCGAGATTCTGGCCACCCAGACCCGGAACTGAACTAACTGGATTGAAGTAACAAACGAATGAATACAAGTTACTGTAAAATAAAGCTTTCTGAAGTCTGGGACAGTCATGGGGAAGCAGCAGAGTAAAGGCTGCGGTGCGGACGCTCCTCAGGGTGTCTGTTTTGTGTGTTTGTTTTTTAAAACTTTGTGGTGGTCATGGTCCTTTCAAGTATCTTTTCCCTTAATGTTACAAAGGTTCAAATGTTTTGCTTACATGCTTGCTTTTGTTCCCAGTTTGAGACAGGTTACAACTGTGTCCCTCCCCAGATCCTGTGCACTGTCCCGCCCACCTCCCCTCCAGCAGGAAATATACCTGCTGTTTCTGTTGAATTTTGCGTGTTGAGCGTTCAGCTCCAGTTTAAGTGAGTCCATGTGGTGTTTGTTTTTCCATTCCTGTGGTCCTTCACTGAGAGTTTAGTCTCACTTTGCAAACAATTATTCATTGATTTTATCTACCACCATCGTGCTTCTTGTCAGTCACTGATTCACCCAAAGTTCGGTAAATAAGTATTTTACTTGTTTTATTAATTTTTTGAAAATGTGGCTGTAGTGTACATTTATTTCTGTGTTTCATGTTAGTGGTGTTTGGGGTCTTTATTAACAAATTCGATGATATATTCGTGACCAGAAATGTGCTGTAGAGACTTAACTCTTGTTTCTATCCATTAGCCTGCAGTAAAACTGGTCATTGCAAATCAGTTTCCAAGAACCTATTGATGACATTAAGTATGGACCTACTGTATTTGCTCATTAGGTTATCAATGGAATAAAATAAAGTGGATTCTTGTTTTTGTTTCCAGGTCCCTTTGTGGTACGAGCTTTCCTTCGTTCTTCAACAAGTGAAGGTTTGTTACTAAAAATGGATCCATTTTTGCCTAAAGAAGTAAAAACCGAAGAAAGTGACAAAGAAGCTGCCTAAATGTGTTGAATTGTGAAATTATTTTTAGTGGATGAAGAA
>CAUYRH010083062.1:0-23302 GCA_963574655.1 Perodicticus potto | reverse complement strand
AACGGGCTAGGGCGCTAGCCACGTACACCTGAGCTGGTGGGTTCGAATCCAGCCCGGGCCTGCCAAACAACAATGACGGCTGCAACCAAAAAATGGCCGGGCGTTGTGGTGGGTGCCTGTAGTCCCAGCTACTTGGGAGGCGGAGGCAAGAGACTCGCTTGAGCCCAAGAATTGGAGGTTGCTGTGAGCTGTGATGTCATGGCACTCTATCCAGGGTGACAGCTTGAAGCTCTGTCTCAAAAAAAAAGTACTTGGGGGGATAACAATATACTTTTTAAAAATTTATTTCAGATTAATATGAGGGTACAAATGATTATGTTACATGGTTTGTGTTTGTTAGGTAAAGTTCAAGCTGTAGTTGAAAGCTTCACCCAGGGGATGTGCTGTATACCTTTACATTGTGTGCATTAGGTGAGGGCATACCAGTCTCTCTCCTTTTCCCCTACCCCCCACTTGAGGGCAATTGTGTTTTTCTTGGGTGGGCCTGTAGTTGTTTATCTATTGATTTCATATTAGTATTGAGTACATTAGATACTTGCTTCTCCATTCTGTATTTTTTTACTAAGAAGAAAGTTCTTCAGCTCCATCCAGGTTAATACAAAAGATCTTTTTTTATAGCTGAATAATATTCCGTGGTATGCATACACTACTTTATTAATCCATTCATGGGTTATTGGGCACTTGGGTTGTTTCTACATCCTGGCAATCATGAAATGAACTGTGATGAACATTCTAGTGCAAATATCCTCATGATAAAATGATTTTTTTCTTTCTTTTGGATAGATACCTAGTGATGGGATTGCAGAATCAGATGTAAGGTCTACTTTTAGCTCTTTGAGGACTCTCCATGCTTCTTTCCATAAAGGCTGTATTAGTTTTCAATCCCACTGGCAATATAAAAGTGTTCCCTTCTCTCCACATCCACACCAGCATCTGCGGCTTTGGGACTTTGTGATGTGGGCTATTCTCGCTGTGGTTAAGTGATATCTCGGGGTGGTTTGGATCTGCATTTCTCTGATGATTAGGAATGATGAGCATTTTTTTCATGTGTTTGTTGACCTTTGAAGTCTGTCTTCTCCAGAGAAGGTTCTGTTCATGTCTCTTGCCTACTTATAAATGGGATTGTTTGCTCTTTTCTTGTCGATTAGCTTGAGTTCTCTGTAAATTCTAGTTATCAGCCCCTTGTTAGATTCATAGCATGCAAATATCTTCTCCCATTCTAAAGAGTGGCTGTATGCTTTAGCTGTTGTTCCCTTATCTGTGCAGATTTAGCTTGATTAGGGAATAACAATATTAATAAAATACAGTCCCAGCTTGGATGTGATGGCTCATGCCTGTAATCCCACCATTTGGGGAGGTTGAGGTGGGATGATCTCTTGAGGCCAGGAGTTTGAGACCAGCCTGGGCAAATAGCAAGACCTTATCTTTAAAAAAAATATAATAGAGGCACATGCATAGTCCTAGCTGCTCAAGAGGCTGAGAAGGGAAGATTTCTTGAGCCTAGGAGTTTGGGGCTGCAGTGAGCTATGATTCCTCCTCTGCACTCCAGCCTGGGTGACAGTGAGACTCCGTCTCTTTAAAAAACAAAAAAAGAAACTCCCAGCATGTAAAGAGTCACTATTTGGTCTCAGTCTAACTTTAGAAACTGTTCTGTGTCTTCATCTGCCAGGATTTGAATCTCAGTTCCATCATTCACTAGTTGTGTGACCTCTAAGAAGTTGCTTAACCTCTCTGTGTCTCATACTAGAATTAACCTCTCAGGGTTGTTATGACAATTAAGGGGAGAATCCATGGAAAGCCCTGGAAACAGTAACTAACTAGTTCAGAGCACTTAATAGATGTTTGCCGTGTATGGGTGGGCTTCAGGGCTCTGTGAAATTTTGGCAAACTCAAGAGTGCATTTGTATGTGACTGCTGATTTCTCAGAAGAAAGGAGCCATGACTCAGGGAATCAGAACAGATGAAGTACTTTTGAATGGGAGGTCAAGTGTAGACTTGTGGCTGAACCTAGAGATATAGCTGATCTAGAGCTGAGTTTCTTGGGGCACCCCCATTTTTCCTTAGGCCATTTCCATAAGACACAGCAATGTAACCATACAGGATTTGGAGGCACTTAGTAAGGCTCATGTACTTGACTTAGAGGAAAACTTTGAGATGATCTCATCTGAATTCATCAGTTTACATGAAGGACCCTGAGCTCGCTGGTTGAGCCTTATGCTTTCCCAAGATAACAGCCCAAAGTAATGGAGAGTTAATTCACGGATTCAAAGTCTGAAAAGTCTAGTCAGAAGTGCAGGCCCAATATCTGTCCTTTTTCTTGCAGGATTATTAGGGTCATTGAGATGGTGTGTATTTGGAAGCATTTAAAGTAAGGGCTTGGCACCCGTAGCACATTGGTTACAGCGTCAGCCATATACAGAGAGGCTGGAGGGTTTGGACCCAGCCCGGGCCACCTAAACAATAATGACAACTGCAACAAAAAATAGCCAGGCGTTGTGGCAGGTGCCTGTAGTCCCAGCTTCTTGGAAGGCTGAGGCAAGAGAATTGCTTAAGCCCAAGAGTTGGAGGTTGCTGTGAGCTGTGACTCCACGGCACTCTACCACAGGCGACATAGTGAGACTCTGTCTCAAAATAAAATAAAATAAGTTACTGTTGTATGTGTTATTACTCCCATGGGCACCTGATGTTACTGGTTAGATTAGTCAGGGTTCTCCAGAGAAATAGGATCAGTATCACATGCTTCGTACAGAGAGAAAGAGAGGGATTGAAGGAGGGAGGGGAAGATTTAAGGAACTGGTTCACGCATTGGTAGGGGCTGGCAAGTATGACATTTGTGGGACAGGCTGGTAGGCTAGAAATGCAGGTAAGAGTTAATGTTATGGTCTTGAATCCAAAATCTGTAGGGCAGGCCAACAGGCTGGAAAGGTGGGCAGGGTCTTTTGGTTGTTTTTTTTTTTTTTTTAAATAGCCACAACACCCAGCTTTCCTTATTGCAGTTGTCAGTGTTTTTTAGCGGGCCCGGGCCAGGTTCAAACCCGCCAGCCTCCGTGCATGTGGCTGGTGTCGTAACCATTTTCAAGCCTTGGGTAGGGTTTTTATTTTACAGTCTTAAAGCAGAATTTCTGTTTTTGGGAAACTTCGGTTTTTTCTCTTAAGACCTTCAACTCTTTGAATGAGGTCACATGCATTATGGAGGTTAATTTGCTTAGAGTTAACTGATCATGAATGTTAATCAGGTCTACAAACTACTTTGACAGCAACATCTAGGCTAGTGTTTGACCAAACAGCTGGGCACCACAGCCCAGCCAACTTGACACCTAAAATGAACCATTGCCTCTGGCCACTTGCACAAATGTGTAGCAAGTTAGTCTCAGGGGGCCCAGTGTCTTTTCAATAATGGTCCAACACACCTCAGGCCTTTTCAATAAGGGTCCAGCACACTGTCTGGCAGGTGAACAGCAGAGGAAATTGTTCTGTGGAAGAGACGGGAAGGCTTGGCGAGGAGCTGTGTAGTTTGGGGGGAAACCTTGTTGGTTGGCTGGCATTTTACTGCAGCCGTGACCTTCACAGAACTGGCCCAGAAGCAGGCATAGCTAATCAGAAAACAGGAAACGGCCCAAAGAATGCCTTGAGCCATGGGCCACAGTGTGCTCGGCATTTGAGTCACTTGTTATGTTCTGGGTTGAGAGTATTTAATTTCTCTCCATAGGAAGAAACAGTTATCTTAATAAACTTAGAGCCAGGCAGAGGGAGGGAGGGCAGGTGATGTGGGGAAAGGAGAGGGAGTTTCCTGGTTTTATCTTTTTTTCGGCCAGGGCCGGGTTTGAACCCACTACCTCCGGTATATGGGGCCACGGGCGCCACCCTGGAGTTCCTGTTTAGTGCCTGTTAACTCTGACCTTCTTTTTTAAAAAGGAGTAGAATAAAAAATTGAATAATATGAATGTGCGACTCTGTGGCTACTGATAAGAAAAGAATTTATCTAAATTTTTTTTTTCCTGACATGTTTAAGTGAGAGAATAGGTTTTCTTTTTTTTTTTTTTGAGACAGAGCCTCAAGCTGTCACCCTGGATAGAGTGCTGTGGCATCACAGCTCACAGCAACCTCCAATTCCTGGGCTCAAGCGAGTCTCTTGCCTCCGCCTCCCAAAGAGAGAATAGGTTTTCAATAGAATGGAATATATATACATTTAAATAAAAATCAGAGTGTCTTTCTTGGAAGACACCAAGCTGTGTTTCTCTAGGAGGGTAGGAGCTAATGGCAGCTGCTTAATTTTTCCTTATTAGATGCGAGATAGGAGAGTGCAGTGGTTAAATGCTACACCAGCCCTGGTTAGAGGCTTCTTCCTGGCTCTGTGATCCCAGAGAATTACCTAACCTTTCTGGGATCTCTTGGCTTATCTGCAAACTGAGGATACAGTGGTGCTTTCCATCCTTAGGAGGACTGAATGAAACAATGCATGTGAAGGGCTTAGCAGTGCCTCCTGGCCTGCACTGCTGACATCAGCGCCCTGCACCAAATGCCCAGAGCTGCGAGAAATTCCAGCTGAGCAGCTCCACCTGGTCTGTGTGTGGTCAATGGCATCATGTGGTCAGGCGTACCTATTGGGAGAGTGCTGGACAACTTGGCTTTTCACTGGATTATGAAGTTTTTAAAGGAATAAAGTTTAATTTCTAACTCCCCTTTCCTTAAGTGCTTCTATCAGCCAAGTGAAGCTTAGCCTGATGGTCAAGTCTTCACAGTGTGACCACAACCGTCCCACACAGCACACCTGCCCTCTACCCTTTGCACATCCCGTGGTTCTAGCCATTAGGCCATGTGGGGTCTGAAACAAGAGCGGTTCTCCCTTCCTCTGTGGCTTTTCCTTCTCCCCCCATATTTTCAATCCCTCCTTGTCCTTCAGTTTTCAGCTCAGCCTCTGCTTCCTCTCTGAGGCCTTACCTGGTTCACACAGCCTGTAGTCACTTTCTGTCCCCTCTGAATTTGCATTTGTGTATGTATCTCTCTGATAGCAACTGAAGTCCCTTCCTTTCCTTTCCTGTCCTTTTTTAGACAGGGACCCACTTTGTCACCCAGGCTAGAGTGCAGTGGCATAATTAGAGCTCATTGAAACCTTACATCCTTGACCTGGGCTCAAGCAATCCTCTTGCCTCAGCCTCCTGAGTACTACCCCCTAGCACTACTATGATAGCCTAATTTTTAAAATTTTTTGTAGAGACAGGGGTCTCACTATGTTGTCTAGGCTGGCCTTGAACTCCTGGCCTCAAGTGATCCTTCTGACCCAGCCTCCCAAAGTGCTGGGATTACATGCCTGAGCCACCTCATCTGGTCTGAAGTCTTTCTTTTTGTATCAGTCACCTATGGGCACATCTACCTCCTTGTAGAGCACCTGAGGGCAGGAACTACATCTAGGGTATTTTTATGTCTCCTACAGTGCCCAGCTCAGTGCCTGGCAAGTACTAAGTCAAAAATATTTGTTGGTTGGAAGAATGAAGGAGTTGATTAACATTTGTGGAAGAGCTTACTTAGTGAAGCCTTTCTGCAAGCTGAGCTGTGTGAGCCTGAGCTGGCCAGTCAGTCATCATTTCCATTGTTCTCCCTTATGTTCCTGGAGGAGGAACTCTGGGATGAGAATGAGGCAGGCAAGAGCATGGAGGGGGAATTTTGCTATTTGGTGGAAACACGTATAAAGTTTATTCAGTTCAGTAGCCCATAACCTGCATGTGTGGAACCTTTAAGAGCAGAACTATCTTGCACTCTTCTGTTTCCTGATACAGGCACACAGTGGGTGCATATGAATGTTTGTAAATGAATGAACAAGTGAATCTTTTCGTGCTCCCCAGTTGCTGTCTCTGGAACAATCCTGTCTCTCTGGGTTGTGGAGATTGTCAGTAGCACCAGGCTCGACATCAAGATAGCCCCGTGTGTGTCCTCCTCATGCTTATTTCCTCGGTCAGTCACCGGGCTTCTGACCCATGTCAAGTTAACAAGTGCTGGCTTCTTCTGCAGCCTCCCTCCAGCCCTTGTCCCTGCCTTGGCTCCCTGATCAGAGTCTTAGAGATTTGGAGACTGAATTTTGCTTCACTACCATCCTCACTAACCCATATCCTGCCTATCCCAAGCCCTGGTGGCCAGTTTCTGTAAATTACTTGCTGCCTTCTTGTTGGGACATCTTGGAATTGCCCCTATTCTCTCTTGAAGAACTGCCATGGTCTCGGGGTTCAGATCTACTCCTTCAGGACTCAGTTCACACCCATCAAGCCCTGGTTATGGCAACAGGGGTAGTGGTGAGGTGGCAGGAGACTAGGAGTGCCATTCTATGCTTGTTTAATGCAGGGATTCCTTAATTCATTTGAGAATTTGGTGAAAACAATAAGTTCTTTGCCCCAGAAACACTCACAGATGCAATATACTGCATAGTGTAACAAACGATCTTAGGGAATTTCAGGATACCCTGAAACCTGACCATGAACTCCCCTGTGGGACATTGCCTCAGCTGCCAAGCTTATCGCACATACCATGTTTATGGGTCTTCCTTAGCCAGCATTTCTGCCAGCTTCCAGTGACTCACTATGGTGTGGTAGCAAACACACTCAGGTTTTGGAAGCAGAGGGAATTAGGTTCAAAATCTGGCTCTGTTTCCTTATTATTTGTGTGATCTTTGAAGGTTAACAAGCTTCTCTTCATTTTATTGTCTGTAAAATGGATACAACAATGTTTGACTTGGAGGATTGTAGCAATGGTTAGAGACGCTGTAGTAGAAAGCACAGCCCGGCACCTATAAATGATTATTTAGGGGGAGCTGCTGCAGTTATGCACAGATGCCCTTTTATCCATTCCAGTTAAAAACCCTTCGCATGACCCCTCTTTTTCTCAAGAGCACTTCCTTGTGCTGTAACCACAGAGGAAGACTGAGAGTTTATGTCAGATGAGGGGAGGGAAGGGTGGGGACAATATGGAAGTGTGGGAGGGGAAATTTCAGGGCAGCTTCTAGGCGACATCAGGATCAGATCCAAGGAGGGGCTCTATGGGCTACACTGGAAAACCATAGTCAGAACCAGCCAGCCCAGGTCTGGGCGTAAGCTGGTGAGTAAGGTCACACTGAGGCCTAGAAAGGGAGGCCAGGCGGGCGGTGTGATGCCCACTCAAGTGGAAAAATTAATGTTTAGCAGAGTGTGGGGTGATTCATGGCCTTGCTATGCTGTGGTCCTGGAAGAAGGAGGTGGTTAGTCCTACAGCCAGGGGTGTGCTGGGAGCTGAAGCAATGTGACATTCAGCTGAACAAAACCCACTGCCTGCTACATTTCACAGCAGCATAGGGGAAGTAGTGGCCGAGGAGTAGTTCAGTGTGTGGCCACTGGGTTCAAATCCTAGCCCTGCCACTTAACTAACTGGGGGCCTTTGGCCACATTACTTAACTTCTCAGTTTCCTTAGCTGTGAGAAGGGAATGGAAATACTCATAGATAAGTCCCAAGGTTTTTAAGGAGATTACAAATCATTCTGTACTCAGAGATTAGCTTTTATTTTGGTAAGCATTTGGGAGTTCGGGAACCCAAGAGAACGCTCTGCTCTTTGGACTTTACTCCAGGGAACCTGTCAGCGCTAGCTGGGTTTACGCACGTGCTCATCTAGGTAGGTGTGCTGTCCAGGCCCCGAGACTGAGTAGAAAGGCCTCATGTCTTCAGAAAAGTGGGCCTGAAGGAGAGGAAACCCCAGCTCTCCGCTAGTCCTAGAATGTGTTCATCCCCTAATCACTTTGTACCAAGGCCTGTGGGAGGGATTCCAGCTTAATCTTTAAGCTGTGTTGGGGGTCTCATCATACTCACAGGCAGCATGGGCTTCAGAGTAGAAATTTCAAGTTTAAATCAGGGCGCCACTGCCAGATGTGAGCTCAGACACATTTTTTACTTCCCTGAGCTTCAGTACCCTCATCTATAGGATGGTGATGCCAGCACCTCACAGCTCAGCTTCATTGACTTCTTTCTGGAGCAAGCTGGGGACTCAGACATCCCAAGGAACCTTGGTGAGAGGGGCGGAGCATCACAGCTGTCCCATGGTTTCAAATCTTTGATCCCTTAAGTCTTTGTAGACCTGGGGGTGGGAAGGAAAATGTTGTAGGCCAAAAACACCATTTAGTTTGGAAAACTTTGATTCTGGAAGCCCCCATCCTAGGCTTTTCCATGGGGAATTATGGGCACTTAGAAGGCCTGGAGATAATGTTTTTGAATGAACAAATGAATGGTACATTCTCTTATTTCTGATTAATTGATATTTCTTATTTTTTATTTGCAGATGAGAAAAAGAAAACAAAGAAAGTTGATAATGAACTCAACCCTGTCTGGAATGAGGTAACTTCATTGTTTCTTCAACTTTGTTTGAATGGATAAGCTATCTCTGATTGCCTTATCTTGGGGTCAGAGGTTATTAACTCTTCTCTTGAGAAGGAGAATCTTTATAGTTCACCCTACCTCATCCATATCTCCCTTTCTGCCCACCAGGGGAGCAGAGCAGTTCAAAAAGATGTAACCCATTAATGACCATCTCCTGTAAGGGGATGTGTGGCAAGGCAGGCCTGACACAGCTGCAAGCTTGCTGTGACCTTAGTCCTCTAATGCTGCCTATGTGGGTCACATCTGTAGAGCAAGGGATGAGATTAGATCATCTCCAGAGTGTCAGAAGGAAAGTGCCATAATTAAAAACAGATCTGCATGACTAATAAGAAAGTATCACATGAGACTTTGTACACTTAGCTGAGTAATGACATTTATTATTTATATGTTGATAAAAGTAATGGCCAGTATATTTAACATAGAAATATTTGAAAACTTTAGGAAAGCGTTAAATAATTAACTTTGGTCTCACTCTCTAGAAGCCACTACTGTTAATATCTGTGATGTATCAGTGTTTATTGAATGGATATTTTAATAAAATATGAGTCTGAAATACAAACTAGCATCATACAGTAAATACAATTTCCTCTCCTAATTTCTGTTACTATTATATCTTCATATGCCCATATCATTCCATTCTAAAACAGTTTTAATAATATCCTATGGAAAAGATGTAATATGGATTTTGTACCTCCCTGACAGTTGATTTTATATCTATTTTATAAGTAGTTTGGTGTTTAATATTTTCATAGATGGGTTAAACATTTAATTAATTCTTCCCACTGAGGAGGATTTTCCTACTCTGACTAACTTTTTAAAATAACTATCTAATCATGCATCAAACCCTAATTTTTTAAAAGTTGGTGATCAGCCCCATTGGGTTTTTCAAAAACCAGGTCAAACCTCCCTAGATAAAAGCAGTAATAAAGTCTTTGTTATTTTCACCAAGTCGCTAGGCCATGAAAGCTCCCCCTCCTCCCACTGCAAATCATTTCTTCTCCCAAACAGAGAGGAATCTAGTTGGGATTTATCTCTACAAAGATAGAATCTTTGTCCTTGAGTGAGATAAGAACAAAAAGCTTTATAGCCTTCTTGAAACTCTCCTGTTGATCTCAGGCAGATTGAGAGAGAATTCCACTTCTTTGTAGTTTCCCTGGAATCCAGAACACAACCATGAGGGGATGCCAAGCTGTATGAGAGCAAACTCCATGCCTGCTCCTCTGGGCAGCTACTGTAGATTCCTAGACCTGGCACAGAGCTCCAGGGATAAAGCAAGTAAAAAATGCATTTAGCCAGGTATGGTGGCTCAGGCCTGTAATCCAAGCACTCTGGGAGGCCAAGGCAGGAGGATCTCTTGAGCTCAGGAATTTGAGACTAGCCTGAGCAAGAGCCAGACTCATCCCTACTAAAAATAGAAAAACTAGCAGGGCATTGTGACAGGCTCCTGTAATTCCAGCTACCCTGGAAACTGAGGCAGGAGGAGGATTACATTAACCTTGGAGTTTGAAGCTCCAGTGAGCTATGATGACACCACTGTACTCTAGCCTGAGCAACAGAGATAGTCTCAAAACAAAAAAGCCATTTGAGTTTACTGCTTCAGAGTTTTTAATCATCCTAACATGTCTATATTTGAGCTCAAGTCATGTGACAGGTGACAGAGTAAATATATTGTCGTGTGAACCGGCATGTTCTCCACAAGAAATCATCCATCTTATGATTTATCAAGTAAACTTCCAAACTGCACTTTTATAACTTACACCAAACCCAAACCTATTGGGATTGGTGTGTATGCCCTCACATGAGCTCTGAGACAAACTTCCCTTCCATTCCTAGCCCACTACAGAGAGGATCAAATCATCATTTAATTTATTTAATGCATTCATTCCCTAATCAATCAAAGTCATTCGTGGTGCTATGTTGATTTTTTTTAGTATTTATTGTTAGAAAGAAATTCATTGCATTAAAGTGGGGGACTCAGAAAGTTCACTCTATCACCGACCACAGTGGGACTTAAAATAAGAGGCTGATGCATTTTAGAAAATGTTTTCTTAAGTTATTTATCTTCTTTGATAATTATGTGACTAAGAAGAGCAAATAATTCAAGACCATTGAAGAAGGCATTTTCATACACACATTCATTTATTCTTGCAGCAATTGTGATAGGGATTCAGTCCAATTCTTTCACTATAAGGCAGGGGCTTTATCCTGGTAAAGCCACAGAACCTAGGAAATGGGAAGCCAGGAGTTGCCTGCAGGCCCTCTAGTCCGTTTTTTTCCTCCCACACCCTCTGCTGCCCCAGGTTTAGATTGTAATCATTTCCATCTAATTGTAAACATCAAAAGGTTGTCATTGGTAAAAATAATGACCCCAACACTCAGTAGTAGCATATCTTATTGTATTCTCTGCTCCTTCTAACAGCCTCTTTTGTTTTCATAACCTTTCTGTGAACAGATACTGGAGTTTGACTTGAGGGGTATACCCCTGGACTTCTCCTCCTCTCTTGGGATTGTTGTGAAAGACTTTGAAACAATTGGACAAAATAAGTAAGTTGTTCAACTATTTTTCTCATCTTCGGTAGTGCTGTTCCTTATTTTGTTGCAGAAACACATCTTTAATAATATAATCCTTCCAATATAATTGTGCATTGATTCCATGCCTCCAGGAATGAGGCAATCTCAGATGTGGCTGATTAGTCACCGAACTTTTTTTTGCAATGATTGCTTTGTTTCAAAGAGGCTGGGAACACTGAGACACCACTAGTCCATGAGATCTGGTACTTACAGAGAAAACTTTTATGCTCCTACAACTTCTTTGTTAACTGCACTTCTGACCTCTGGTTATTTATCTGAACTGTAGCTGTGGTGGATACAACCCAGGTCATTTGTTTTTCTGATTGTTTGTGGCCCCTAGGCATCTCATTCAAGTTCTTCTATTTTAATGCCTCATTCACCTTTTAATCCTAATAGACCTAAACTAGACTCCTTGTTTTTCTGCCTCTTTCAGTTTCAATTGGGGAGGGTCATGGTGGTGCCCATGGTGGTGCCCACTGAGCATTGCCCTCTGGGACCTGTTCCCAACCAGGCGTCCATGGGACAGAATGACCTTAGTAAATTCACCCAAGTTTTGCTTCTGGACTTTGACCTTGTAGGTCAGACCCAGTCTTGGATTACCAATTAAAACTAACCAAGTTCACAAGAGGCTAATGCTGAAAACCAGAGTACCTACTTGTTATTTTCCGATGGAAATCAGCTACCTGGCGGGAGGGCATTTCTATCCTCTTGTCCATCAATTATCCTTCAAATTATACCACATGGGGAGCCAAATTACTCTGTATCCTTGATTATAAGATGTCATTGTTCATAAGATGTACTGTTAGATTATAATAATAACAGGTTTGGGGCAAAAAAATAAGCCTTATATTTAATGCCCACATCAATTATAAGAAGCTTCATAATTTTATTTGTACATTTGAAAATGTATGTCTAGGCTGGGTGCAGTGGCACACGTCTGTAATCCTTGCACTCTGGGAGGCTGAGGCAGGAGGATCACTTGAGATCAGGAGTTCAAGACCAACCTGAGCAAGAGTAAGATCCATCTGTACTAAAAATAGAAAAATTAGCCAGATTCATGGAAGGTGCCTATAGACCCACCTACTTGGGAGGCTGAGGCAGGAGAATTGCTTAAACTCAGGAGTTTGAGTTTTCTGTGAGCTAGGCTGATGCCATGGCACAGTAGCCTGGGTAAAAGAGTGAGACTCTCTCTTTGAAAAGAAAAAAAGAAAATGTATGTCTTTGCTCAGGCATGTTTGGGATAATCAGAAGGCCACAATGAGAGTAATAAATTGGGATGAATTAATTGAAGTTGGGTGACCACATGCCCTGAGTTCTTCGGACAGTCCTGGTTTATTGTCCTAGCACAATGATTAATAATGCCTCTTTTGCTGTCAACCATGGTTTGGTTTGGACGGTAAATTAGATGGTCACTCCAGTCATCGGAGTCTGCTTAACGGTGTCAGACTGAGAGTCTGGACAGACTGCTTTAATGGGCACTGCCAAGGGCGCCTGTGATGTGGTCCTTTTTTTCTATACTCCATTGCTGACCAATGTCCCTTGTGACTGATTCATTTTTTTCTTTAGACTTTAACTATATTCTGGCAGGTTCTGGTCCTACTCTCTTGGACCGAACACTATTTTAGCTTTTAGAGGTTCTGTTGCATATCTCAGCTTCGAACCATTACGTGATTATTCATCCTCCACCCCAATACCCAGAAGCCAGTTT
Source organism: Perodicticus potto (assembly GCA_963574655.1). Lineage (NCBI taxonomy): Eukaryota > Metazoa > Chordata > Mammalia > Primates > Lorisidae > Perodicticus > Perodicticus potto. Next base: position 10,632 of record CAUYRH010083062.1, on the reverse strand, counting down.
TATTTCCCATATATTAAATTTCTGGGGAAGCAGAGGGTAGAGCCTCATGCTGGCCTCCTGTATGTTACCGATGATAGTCTCTCCTCTTCCTTTTTTTTCTCACCTTGAAAAGGTTACCCTATTTATATTCTAGACTAGCCCTCTCCAATAGAAACATACTGCAGGATGCATCTGTAATTTCAAATTTTCCAATAGCCACATTAAAAAAAAGAAACAGAAGCTGAGACAGGTGGATTGCTTGAGCTTAGGAGTTCAAGACCAGCCTGAGCAAGAGCAAGACCCCATCTCTACCAAAAATAGAAAAACTAGCTGGGTATTGTGGTGGGTTCCTGTAGTCCCACCTACTTGGGAGGCTAAGGCAGGAGGATGGCTTAAGCTCAGGAGTTTGAGGTTGCTGTTAGCTATGATGCCATGGCACTCTATCCAGGGTGATAGAGTGAGACTCTGTCTCAAAAAAAAAAAAAAAAGTAAGAAAGAAAGAAAGAGCTGGGTGCAGTGGCTCACATCTATAATTCCAGCACTCTGGGAGGCCAAGGCGGGTAGATAACCTGAGCTCAGACGTGCAAGACCAGCCTGAGGAAGAGTGAGACCCCCATCTCTAAAAATAGCCAGACATTGTGTCAGGCACCTGTGGTCCTACCTACTCAGGAGGTTAAGGCAAAAGGATCACTTGAGTCCAGAGTTTGAGGTGGCTGTGAGCTATGACGCCATGGCACTCTGCCGAGGACAACAAAGTGAGACTCTGTCTCAAAAAAAAAAAATGGGGGGGGAATCAATTTCAATAATATATTTAACCTGGTATATTGAAAATGTTAACATTTCAACATGTAATTGACAGTTTTAAAATCTTTGAGATATTCTACATGCATTCTTTCTCTTACTAAGGCTTTGGAATCTGGAGTGTACCACGTATTTTGCACTTATAGCACAGCTCAATTCAGACTAACCACATCTCAAGTGCCCCACAGACATGTCACCATATTGGAGAGGAGAGTTCTGGACGATTAGACTCAAAACCTCAGACCTACCTCTCTGTGTCTTCTCACTTTTGCATCTCTTCCAATCTGTCTCCAAATCTAATTTTCTTGCTTTCCACAGTTTGTGCCGTTTGTTTCTTCCCCATGTCCACAGCCACCACCCTGGTTCAGGCCTTTGTCCGTTTGTGTCTTGTGTTTGTGTCTCCCTTGGTGTAGCAACAGAGCCTGGTGGACCGGCCTCAGGGCTCCCCTCTATGTTTCAAACTTGTTGCTTTCCTCAAGGTTGCATGCTTAGGGAAAGTCAGAAAATAAACAAATACACAAAGAAATACATATGTAGTGAGCAAGGCACTATGAATTGCTATGAGCTAAGGAGGAAACTACGCTATACATATCATCCATGAAGAAAAGTAAAGCAGAGTGAGTGGGTAGAAAGAGGTCCAGGGTTGGGGTGGGGGTGGTCTAGTTTTATATGAGGTTGTGATATGGTGTCAACTGAGCAGAGACCTAAATAAAGTGAAGGAATTTAGGGGGAGGGGACACAAGACTAGTCCAGGCAGAGAGAATAGCACACACTACTGGGGCAGGAGTGAACTTGGGGTGTTGGAGAACCATGCAGAGGCCATTCTGGTTGGAGCACAATGAGAGGTGAGATGGGGAAGAAATTGAGGTCAGTGAAACTACAACACATGTGGCTTTGGGGGTCACAGCATGGGCTTTGGATTTCCTTCCCAAGGGAACGGGTTAAAGGGTTTTGAGTATGATCTGACGTATTTTAAAAGGCTCACTAAGGCTTTCCGTGTAGACTGGAGGTAGGAACCAGATGGGAAGCAGGGCAAACAATACTGGGAGACCCTTACATATTTATTTTACACCTATTTTAAAAACACAGTAGGGCCTCAGAAGACCTCAGTGATGGGGAAAGGACAAACCCTACCCTAAGGCTCACCCTGACACTTGTTTCAGATGTTTTCACATCTTTCTGGAGGTAGAGCTGACATACAGTCGTCTGTCTGAATCCGGATACTTCATATTTTTCTGGATCTATGACTTATTCATAATTCTGAACAAAGAAAATACCATGAGGCCGGGTGAGGTGGCTCACACCTGTAATCCTAGCACTCTGGGAGGCCCAGGTGGGTAGATCATTTGAGCTCAAGAGACCAGCCTGATCAAGAGCAAGACTGTCCCCACTAAAAATAACCTGTAGTCCTAGCTACTTGGGAGACTGAGGCAGGAAAATGGCTTAAGCCCAGGAGTTTGAGGTTGCTGTGAGCTAGGCTAATGCCACAGCACTCTACCCAGGGTGACAAATTGAGAAGGTCTCAAATATATATATATATATATATATATATATATGTATAAGAGGCTCCTTCTAAAGTTGGGGCTCCATGCACCTTGCTGAGATGTGCTATACTTGGTGTGAGGACGGCTGCTGAGGACAGAGAGCAGATGAGCTCATGGTTATTATGGTATTATGTTGACAGGAGAACTTTTAGGCATAACAGAAGAAGGTAAATTCTGGACCACATATGAAGCTGGTCTTCGTTACTCTTTTTATCTTTCCCACCCCTTTCTGTCTTCCTCCCTCTGACTTGTTCTAGGCACCCAATGTCTTTATGTTTTCTGGCTCCCACCTGGGTACCTGCTCAGGCCTGCTCTCTGAGCCACACCCTGCACCCTCTGGCAGTTCTCCCCGATAAAACTTACCTGTCCTGATCTCAGTCCTTCCAGGTCCTGCTTCAAGGCACTTTCTGAGAAACTAATCTGAGTGGCAGTGTCCTCTCCGTGAGCTGCTTCTAGTTTACTCCATCCACTTCCCAGAAACATTGACTCCTTGGGCTGAGGCCATCAGTGACTAACCTGAATGAGAGAACAAAATGGGAATCTTAGGCTCTTGCCTGTGTCCCCAGAGATTAGTTCCCCCTGTCCTGCAGATTTCACTGCACAGTTGTTCACTCTCTTGCAGTGAGAGGGTGACCCTGAGTCAGCTCCGTGATGAACGGAGCATGACAATAACGTCCCTCTATCACCAGGCAGCTCCCTCCCCATCGCCAGCTGGGAATCATGACCTTTGGCTTTATTTCTACCAGCTAAACAATACATAGACCTTGGTCAAATTACCTGCACATTTCAGAAAAAAACAATTCTTTTGAAACATCTTGGAATAAGGTGTATGTTTATCTAAAATGCTTGTGTATTTTGGCCCCAGATTTTCTTTTTCGGCTTTTCTACTAGAGTTTTGGCCTCTGAGGATCCGCTTACCGCTGTGTGGGAACGCTTCCCTCACCTGGGTGCACAAGGTGGAGAAAGGAGATTTTCTACCAGTTTAAGGAATGTCATGCCTGTTGACTTTCCTGTTGCCATAGTGACTGCCTGTGCAAATAGAAGCTCTCACTCCTCCTGCGCCCCAGGCCTGCCTGGGTTTGTCAGTGGCCCAGCCCCGCCCCCCTCCCCTCTGGGCCAGACCAGGCATGCACAGCTGGGCACTGGGAGCAGGTTGGCTTGTTCAGTGTCGATTCTGCTCTTCCTAACTGTGCAGTCATCCCACCAGCCATCCAGACTGAACGAGGGTGAGAGAAGAGCCAGAGGAGCGTCTTGGTCACGTGATGAACGTGCAATATATTTTTTGGCAGAAATATCAGAGAGGAAGGGTTTTCCCAGAGACTGAAAAATGAAAGTTCCCTTTGCAGACTGTCACTTGACTATCACTTAATGAGAACATAGCACTTGGCATTCATTATCCTATTTGATTCTCCCAGACCCCCTGTAAGACAGGTCCTATTTTTTGTCAGAGAGGTTTGGTAACCTGGTCAAGGTCACACAGGCCAGAGTCAGCTAATTTATGCCCAAACCTGTACTCTTCATTTTTATATTATACTGAAAACCTCTCACCACCTATAGGAACCAAAATGAAGTGTTTTTTCTTCCTAATTTTGAAGAATAGTTACAAATTCTCAATATCAGAGAATCGGGAATTTTTATAAGCACCTCCCTACGTAAAAACTTTACGTAGGCATTTGTATCCTGAGTAAGTCACTTATGCTCATATTCTACAATGGACAAGGTTACAGTTCATCTCACTGGATTTCCACAATGACCTTGAGAAGTGAAGAGGACACTTGAGCCCCAGAAGGGATGAGGCTGGGACCCTGCTCCCTGTTGTCACTCCACTTTGGCTCCTATCCTAAAGGAGAACCATCTTTGGGAACCTGGGCATAAAAGATTTACAGGTTTTCAGATTTGCGTGTGTGCATGGTGGGGTGGGTGTGTGGGTACGTGCGCATGGCACATGGCACATGCTCTGGAGGGAAAAGAGGTTCCACATAGGGCCTTTGCATCTGCTGTTCCCTCTGCATGGAATGCACTTTCCTTCAGATCGCAATAGATGTGAAATCTTGTCCTTGTCACTGGGCCTCAGCATCACTGATCACCCTACCTACAGCAGCCCCTCCTGGTCATTCTCTGTCTCAGTGCCCTGTTTCATGTCCGCTCAGCCCTTCTCATTAGGGGGCTCTTAATAGTGTAGGAATGGTGGAGGGGGTCTCTGTGTGGGTGGGTTTTAGGCAAGTGCTCAAGATGCGTTGGTCTACACATCCTCTATATTGAGCTCAGCATTCACCGCCATCTGAAACGTTCTTATGTATTTACTCATTCATTTGTTCTCCCTCTGCTGGGCAGCAAGCTCTGTATCTATCTTGTTCAATGTCGTGACACTGCATTTAGCACGGTGCTGGCATAGAGTAGGCTCTCGATAAATGTTTCGGGAATGAATGAATAAGTGAGTTTATGGTAGTACTGCATGAATGACATTTAGCATTTACAAAGCACCATGTGGCTGTCACATCAGCCCACCGGTAATGAGCCATTTCTGTGAAATCTGTCTCTTCAGCTCTTGTTTTCAATTTGGATTTAAGTTGCAAAGGGGTCAGGACACAAAGGAAACTAATGCCTCTCACAAAGCTCATGCCTTTTCACAGCAAGGTATGGAAGTTGACACTGAGCTTTCAGGAGGGCAGTAGAGCACAGTGGTTAAAAGCTGGGATTCTGGAACAGGTTAGAGGCTGGTTAGAGACCCAGCTCTTTTAACTACTAGTGGGTGACTGGGGCAAGTGACTTAACCTATTTAGGCCTGAGAATTCTTACAGTGACTGCAGTTTGAAAGTTCCACTTATGCCACCTAAGACGATGTAACAGGGGCTGGATTTATCCTCCCACCTGACATGAGTAAAACAAAGTACATGTAACAGAAGCTCTCAGACACTGGACATTGCTGACACAGAACAGCAGTCCCCAAGAGGAGAGAAATAAATGAGGTGAGCCCTATGAGTACCCAGCTGAATCCCCAGAGAGACTCGCCGCAGTGCAGGGAGAGAGAACCTGGGAAGTTCCTGGCTGTCTCCCAGAGCTGGGGAGATGCAGAGGGGTGTCTAGAGATAAGGTGCCTAAAGGACAAGAGAAGGGGACCACACTTGGACATGCTCCTGCCCTGCTCCCCACAGAGACTGCTGCAGAGATTTGCAGAGAGTTCTCCGTGAAGCTTCACCTAAATACTAAGTGAGGAAACTGCTTGGGGTAGGGGTAAGAAACACCTCAAAGAGGCCAACAGTACAGTCTTTGGGACACAGACAAGGCTGGGAATAGTTTGTGTTCCCATAGTCAGAGTAGAAAAACCTTGCAATTCACGAAGAAGGATTTTACCTAACTCAACATGGAGAAAAAACTATCAATAGAAACTGACCCAGAAATAGCACACACGATATTCTTAGTAGACATGGACATTAAAGTCTTATAATTATATTCCATAGGTGCACAAAGGTAGATAATTGCTTGAACGTGTTAAGTAGAGACACGGAACATATTTAAAAGAAAGAATAGAACCGCTAGAGACAAAAACTGTCTGAGATAAAATGACCATAATTATCTCTCTGAGTTTGCATTGCTAGTATTCTTTTCCTCTTCACATGGGTGTACTTGTGCAGGCAGAACTACCATTACATACGTCCCCCCACACAAATGCAGAGTCAAACTCACAACTGTACCTGAATATAAGTCATTGTGCAAGGCATCTGTTTTGCTGTATTGTGAATACAATGGAGATAACAAAAATCTAACAATATGCCTAAAAGGAAATTTATTCAAGTTCGTGCATCAGAGGTGCGGGCAAGTGGCAGCTGTATGAGCAAGAGATTATTTGAGATTTTGGTTTTGTTGCGTGGGTGACTCTTAGCAAGTTTCTTCATCTTTACAGCAGTGACTACAATACTTCCTGAACAAATAGTAGGCATAAGGGCAAGTTCAATAAGAAAAAAAAATTACTTCAATTTTCTGATAAACAGCAGAGTAATTTTTTTGTGGGTGTACAGTGTGTCAGGGATTATGCTAAAACTATTCCATACATAATTGTATTTAATCTTTAGGACAACTCTGAGGCAGATAGTCTTATCCCCAATTTACAGACAAGAAAAATGTGGCTCAGAGAGGTTCACCAAGTTGTGTAGGGTCACTCGGATCTTTAAGTGGAAGCATAGAGATTTAACCTAGGTCTGTCACTATTAAAAGGCTCTTATGCTAAGACCAGACCTTCCGAGGTTTGTTTGGGGTGTGCGTGTAGAAGTGTGTGTGTGTGTGTGTGTATGTTAGATAATACAGTAGAAGCTCCATAGTTAGTCTCCTCCCTACATTGACCACCTCCTTAGGTGACCTAATTTTCATAGACCAGACATGCACCACAAGTACATATCAGTGTTGTTGGCCCAGTTCCCTACGTTGACCACCTCCATGTCAACCTTGGTTTGTTACAGTCCCTTGGGTGGTCAACTCACAGAAGTTGCACTGTGACTTGGCAAGGCAAAGTGGGGTATTGGTTATAGGAAATTTTCATTTCCTGGCCTATGAAAGGCCTTGTCTTTTAGCTTTTAATGCTTTTGTTCCTCCTAGGTATAAGACTCATTTCTGATGTTGCCATGTGTAAGTGTGACAGTGGGGTTTGTTTAGGTGGTCCCTTCTCCTAGAGTTGGTTGGAGGGGAGGGATGGACAGCCCATGGTTGGAGGCAGGTTTTTCTAACTGGAGTAGCTTCTCAGACTATGTGAAAATCTAAACCCGAAGCAGACGTGCCTGTAGAGCAGAATTCTCAGTTCTGATTTCTTTTTCCTTCCATATTTTCAGTAAAGCAGCAGAATTATGAAAACATCAGATTTGGTTTAGGCTGGCTGTCTTGGAAGCTGGAGAGGCTGAATTGTACTTTTGGGGAAGGCCAATTAAGTGGCTCCTGTAATCCTGCTGACTAAGATCTTGTGATTAAATGAGGGTGGGCCCCAGCCCTGTGGAAAGATACTTGGGAAAGGCGGAAAGAGAAAGGCATTTCATCATGGCAAGAAGGAAGCTTTATAACCTGTAAATAATTTGCAAGAAAGATCACTGGACTATCTTCAGTGATGTATCAATTAATTTATTCATGCCACAGATAGCTACTGATGCCTGCTATGTGTCAGACATGGCTCTATGCCATGCCGGGCATACCCCATGTCATTCATAGAGTTGACATCTAAGTGGAAGGAACAGATAATTGACAAGAAAATACGCGTTATATCAGATGGCAATAACTGTCTTGAAGAAAAATAAAGCAGGGCAAAGGAGAGAAGACAGTAGGACGAGGTGTGAGTGGGTGCTGATTTAGAGAGGGGATTGGCTAGTAAGAATTTGTTTGGGGGCCTTTTTTATAGTGAAACATCTTATGGGACCGAGGGCTTTAAAAACTTCATCAGATTTTACTGAATTGCATTTTATGAGAATTCATCTGCATTTACCTCCCGTCTAACCCTGAAAATAAAAATTGTTTCCCAAATGAATTCATGGTATATAGACCACTGAGGGTGGGGAGGGAGCTGGTTGATGTATGTAAGAGAAAGGAGCGGGTTTAAGAACTTTGCCAGCAATTACATAGAAAAGGCTGGTTACAAAGGGCTCGTGTCTATTCACTCGTGCTGTGGCCTGCCCAGACCCTTGCTGGCCCAGGCCAGTTTTGTCAGCAAGTGCTGCCTGGAAGTCATATCCTCATGTGCTTTTTTAGGTCCCTTTTCCAGTAGCATCTGAAATATTAATAATAATATCATAAGGCTGGGCGTGGTGGTTCATGCCTATAATCCCAGCACTCTGGGAGGCCGAGGCAGGTAGACTGCTTGAGGTCAGGAGTTTGGGACCAGCCTAAGAAAGAGTGAGATCCTCTCTCTAAAAAAATAGCTGAGCATTGTGGCAGGTGCCTGTAATCCCAGCTACTAGGGAGCTGAAGCAAGAGGATCACTTGAGCCCAAGAGTTTGAGGTTACTGTGAGCTATGATACCACTGCACTCTCCCCATGGTGACAAAGTGAAACTCTGTCTCAAACAAACAAACAAACAAACAAATATATATATATATATATAAAATAAAAGATGATTGCTAAGCAAAGGATGATTCATCATCCTTTTAATCCCTACAGCGATACCATTAGGTAGAAGCTGTCACCCCGTTTTACAGATGAGGAAACTGAGGCTCAGGAATGTTCACCTGTACGGAGGCTGTAGTACAAGTCCATATTAGCCATGTTTACCTACCTTCATGTTCTCAATCTTTGTGCTATGCTGTCCCCCTTATAAGGTTCAAGTGAATGAATGAATGAGTAAATGGATAAATGAATGAATTAATGAACGGAAAAACTGCTACTTGGATTGTCATGGTTCAGGGAATTGGAGGTAGAGTCTGGGAAGTCTCATCAGAGCAGGGAAGCGTAGAATTGGTCAAGTGAAAATCGAAAATAGCAGGTTACAGACATTGATTTAAATAATATTGTGTGTCTCCCACGTGCCAGGCATTAGCTTGCAGCCACACAGTAACTGAGTCTGCCTTCAATGCCTCACTGACCAGGAGGGCTTTAATGAGGAGACTTGGGCTTCCACTAAGGCATGTTAAAGTGATACTACTGTGGCCAGAGTGACAAGGTTGGGTGGGACTGGGAAAAGGAGAGTAAGTACAGTGTTGCTGTCCATGAATTGTGCAAATCCTGCCACAACCTTCAGGCTAGATCAGGGATTCCACAGCCAAGGTGCAGAGTTAGTTAAATGGACAGGGAGCTTGTGCACGGTCAAGTTTGGAACCCACTGTTCTGGACCAGTGTTTCTATATTTTTTAAAACCCATGCCTCCTTTGGATGAACAGGACAAAAACCTCAAGGTTCTCTGACAATCCTGCTATGGAATGAGGGGGAGCCACTGGAAGGTCACAGGTTATCATTGGCCTGTGGAATAGGTTTTATTGCAGTTTTGCTTTAATAAATATTTGGATCTCTGTGCAGATGTGAACCTGGATTATCATGCCTGTAAAACTACACGTGTGCCCCCTGTCCCCAGATCCTGCTTTGCCAGGCACTCGCCTGCCTCCCAGCCCTGCACTCGCCCTCTGGCCTCCCTCGGGCTCCCCTCGGAAGTCACTGGTCTAGACCATTGTTTCTCTGACTTCCTGGGTATAAGAATTACCTAAAGAAAAAGTCTGACTCAGGGTCCTGGGAATCTGCAACCACCCTGGTGAGGACGCCTGTTTATTAATCCAGAGGCTGAGCAAAGGTCATTTGGAGGGTCTGCACCGGTGAAGTGGACAGGAAAATCAAGGACATGCCCATTGGGGGAATTTTACCTGAGCAAGCGCTTTCTGTAATGTGATCTGTGGCCATAGCTGTGTTAATGAAAACAAAATAATAACTATTCAATGACACCCAGGTAAAGTGTGGTAAAAAAGACTTTGTTCAGGGCCACTCAGTGAGGTAGAGGACACCTGCAACAGGGAAGAGAGACGGGGCTCAGCTCATACAGCTACGGACAAGCAGGAATTTGGAGCCAAGGAGCAGGGTGGGGGTCAGTGGATGGAAAAGCACAGGGAGGAAACGTCAGGGTAAGGGGATTCTGGCTGAACTGCCCTAACAGGATTCTTGCTGAGGCCGGGCCAGGTGATGATAGAGAATGAGAAACCTTATCAGATATGAAGAATAATCAGATATCAGGGATGGGGGTTTCTTGCTAAACTGACTTGGTAGGGTTTTCTGCTAAAACTGGATTTCATAAGGACTTTCACACAGATAGGCCTAGGAGGAGGTTCAGTTGGGAGCCTGACTAAAGTTTGGCCGAGCAGAGACTCTTTTTTTTTTTCTTTTTTTTATTAAATCATAGCTGCGTACATTAGTGCAATCAAGAGGTGCAATGTTCTGGTTTCATATACAATCTGAAATGTTTTCATCAAACTGTTTAGCATACCCTTCATGGCATTTTCTTAGTTATTGTATGAAGACGTTTGAATTCTGCATTTACTAAGTTTCGCCTGTACCCTTCTAAGCTGCACCATAGGTGTGGCCCCACCAATTACCTCCCCCCCCCCCAACCACCCCCCCAACCCACCCTACCAAAATAAATTTCAACAAATTTTTTTTTTTACACGCTAGGCAAACACCCCCCTTTGTCCCCATTTGGAGGGGTATGGGGGGGGGGGGGGGACGGGCGGGCCGGGGGGGGGGGGAGAGATGATAAAGGGTGAGATCACACTTGTGGTGCATATGTGAAGGGTCAGGAGAAATCTTCTAAATACGGATCAAAATTGTTTTCACATAGTAAATGAGAAAATATCAT